>PVJO010011430.1:39114-59906 GCA_004026905.1 Hystrix cristata | reverse complement strand
TAACAAAAAGTCATAATTTGGGGAAAGAAAGTTTAAGAGCCTGTACATGTCAAAGTTACAGAACTGAAAAGGGAATGCATGTTTATCTATTATTCTAGAGACATAAAGACCTAGATTACCATCTGCCTTTAGTAATCCCCTTACTAGCAATACAGAAGAAACCCCAAATCAAGTCCGTACGACTTTTCTGAACGCTTGTGCACCAGATTAATTTGCACCGTTCTGTTCCTCCCCTGTGAACTGCCATGGATCTTCAAGCATCTCTTGACCACATTAAGCTAAGTAACTCTTCCGTAATAACAGCCGCTTGTGGACAGAGCTTTATACACTGAGTGGTGTCAGATGAATGGAAGACAGTGTTGGGTTGAGTCCTCTGTAAACCAGGACCATGAGGAGGCCCAACAACAGGACACAGTCCTACCCTAGACCTGGCTGTCCCACATGTTTGGCTGAAGCCACCAGAAACTAGCTGGCCTTTATTTGATCCATTTTCATCTGGAAATCTGAATCAGAATGCCCATGTGAGCTATCTTCTGCCGACCCTGATCAGAATGAATCTCCAGTCTGACTGCTAACCCAGGTGACACTTAATGGCCAAAAGCACAGCACATGACTCTCCAAGAGAAGCCAGTGTGTGTAACTGTTGTTCAGATTCCTCCTGCCCAGAAAGCACTAGAACTGCAAGGCTTTGTGAATGCATTAATAAACCGCCTCATGGAAGGACTATTTTGCACCAAAGGAAATGCCAAAATATTTTGTATTCTTTCTTTTTTATGGATAATATTCCTCCTGTCATTTTTTTTCCTCCTCCCATAGAACCACTGTTTGCCTTTTGGGTGTTTTTTTCAGTTTAATTTTATTTTTTAATCTGATTTCTAAAAAAATTTAATTGACAATAATTAAATATACCCATAAAGTACAATATGATGTTTTCATCTATTCATACAACGTAGAAAGATCAAATCAAAGCGATTATCTGCCACTTTCCCTACTTTTTGGTGGTAAGAACATTTAAAATTTACCTTTTTTTTGCAATTTTGAAATACATGATACATATTAATAATTATGGTCACCACACTGTGCAATATGCCTGTAGATATTCTTCCTGTGTAGCAGAAATTTTATACCCAATTTTGCCATTTTTTGAACAATGCTTATGGTCATGGAGGTCCAGTAGCTGGCTCTGGAGTCACTGTGTGACACCATGTAATGAACTCACTGCACTAAGCCTCAGCTTTCTCACCAGTGAAAGGCATGAACACCACTGTCTCCTAGGACTACTGGAAGAATCAGAGTTAATTATTCCATGCCAAACTCTTCAGAATGTTTAGCCACTATTGTTGTCTATATATCTTTGCATCATAATCAGTGCGTAAACAACTTTCTGTCTTTTTAAATATCATGACATAAACATTTTTAATATCACAACATAATTTTGTCTCATAATTTTTATAGACTATATAATATTCATTCATTATTGCTGCGCTTTTAAATCATTCTAGTTTCCCACTATGAAACATAATTTTGCAACAAGAGGCTTTGGGCTGCCCTCTCTTTTTTGGGATATTTCCTTAGGACAGATTCTCAGGTGCAGAACTACTAGGGCAAAGAATCTGAATAGTCTGATGCACCTGAGAGGCCTTGTGAAATTACTCTTCAGAGCCTTACGTCAACTCACGCTGACACTAACGATGAGGAGGAGTCCCGGTTTCACTGCTTCCTTATCAGCCTGCAGCCTTAAACTCAAGGGTGGAAAACAGCACCTGGCTTTATCTTGCTTTTCTATTATGACTGCTAGAGTTGGGCTTTTTCCTGTGTCTGCCTGCTCTCATTTGTGAATTACTTGTATTCTTGACCTTGCATTCATACACAAGCTGTGGGTTTTCTTCTCTACCAGTGGGGACACATGGCTCCTCACTTAGGAAAAGGTGGCGCCTTCTTTCACCTGTGCACACATGCACCCTGGTCAGCTGGGGAAACAGGACCTATCTCCTGCCTTTCCCTCAGAGCAACTTGAGAAAACACAAAGGGCACAGCTTGATCTGTGTGCTCTTAAATAGCTGGCTATTTATAACAGATCCCACCAGAATGGATAATTGGAAACCACAGAGCACACGTGTGCCTTGTCTCACCTGTCTAAGAAAGAAAAGCCAGAAGATAGCACCTGAGCTTGAGCAGTAGCCACAGCCCCAAGAACCGGAGCCCAGCTGTCTTCCCTCCCGGCCCCGTCCCTTGCTGCCCCCCACAGTGCCTTCTGCTTTTCCCAGCTGTGCTGTTTCAAGAAACAAGAGAGCAGGGAAATCTTGTGAGTTGATTCTTGTCCTTATTCCACTTCATGGCACCCTCATAAATCAGCCTCATCCTTTCCAGCAGAGCATTTCCTTAAGGACAGTGAAATAAGGACTTGAAGACAGCTCAGTCACATGGGGTCCCTTTCACGGATTTTATATCTAGGCCCCAAGATCAGATGCTTCTTGGGGCAACTGCAGTAGCATCACCCACCATCAATTTTCGATAAGCCTGGGGGCAAAGTTTTGTAAACATTTCCCACTTTCCAAGAATAACAGTCCACTGACTGTGGGCAGTGAGTTTTGCCTGGGAAAAAAATAGCTCGTCTGAATGAAGAGACACGTTATTAACCTTCTGACACTGTCAGATGCCTATGAGAGCATGCATTTTCCTCCTGGTTTTCTTTACACACACCCAACCCCACTTTTTTTTTCTGGAAAAGTATTTATTAATGCAGCACCAAGACCAGTGAGCACTCTTGTGGCTTATGAAGGCCAGATGGAGAAGCATTCATGAGCCTCACAGTGAAACACACACAGAACTGTGAACACTGAAATAAATCCTCAGTAACAACGATAGTTTAATCCCACCTTCTAAAAATCTGTTTAATTTGTAGATGTGTTGTTTAATGCTTTTCAAACTTTTGAACTTGAAATGTTCTTTCTAGTTTCGAATATTAAATTTTGCTAAAGAAACGAAAGTAACCGTTCGTCCCCTTTGCTAGTTGTTCACTAGGCAGTTGGGTAAGGTTACAGCAGCTACTAGAGAGGGCTGAATTAGAGCTCTGCAGAGTTGTGTGGAAGTACTTCAGCTTATCTTCTCTTCTTTTTAAAAACTTACCACTCTCTTTAGATGTCATATTATTGACTGTTACTCAAATAGTGTCTTTTGCTCAGCACAATTCCTATTTTACCTATAATTTACATATAAATGAGTTATGAATAAATGTATCATAGCAGAATTTTTTTTACTATTTTACTAGATAAATAAAACTAAAATCATATTCTCTCATCTGAAAACTTTATAGAAATCTCTTTCTCTTAATACAGAAAAAATGTCATTGGATAAGTATGAAAGTGCATTAGACTTCTAAATTCTTTCAGAAAGAGTAACATTTGTGTTAAATAAAACTGTTTTAAAGCAATTGATATATGTAGTTTTATGCATGTAGTCTATTCTAAGATTTTGATTTTGTTTTTGTTGCACAATCATGTCCTTTTTGCTTTCAGCCATTAAATTATTTCCTATGTAACATTTCCCCTTTGTCCTTCTAAAAAGAAAATTATTCTTAGCTACAAAAGAAAAGGGAAAGTATGTCTGTTCTGCTTCAAGGGAAACAATGGTGTGTGGTGCACTACAAAGAGCTCTGGGCTGGGAGTGAGGAAACTTAGGTGCTGGCTTCTGCTCTGCTGTGATGGGAATGGTTGTTGTTGAAGTGGACCGGAGAGCAAATGCACAAATGATCCCTTTGCACTTCCAGTTCCCAGGGCCAGTTTAGGAGTAGAGTAGGTACCTCTGTGTCTAAATTTCCTCATTCTATGAAAGCAACATCTCTCATCTTATATGGACTACTTTGCTGTACCGTGGTGCTGTGCTGTGGCTGTCAGGGAACACATTTGGTGTGTTTTTGTGTAAATCTATCTCTCTCCACTTGGAAATGTTTGTTACCTATTCCACAAGCAGTCAGGGATGGGGGTGTTGCAAGGGTGGGAGGGTTATGCCCTTTATTTATTTTTTAATGCTCTAACGTGTGAAGTTAGTTTCCCTAAATTATTTTGGTCCAAATCTAAAATAGAAGATTGTCATGCATTTTTATACCTATCCTAAACACAATTCTTCACTTAATAGACAGTGTATCCATACATTGGTTTATCTACAGGCCATCTCACTTTAATATTTGAGCTACACCACCCAATAAAGCACATACTTGGTGAATACTTCCCAGGCTGCTGATTCTGGGTAAAACTTCCATTCCTGGAATTACCTGCCCAGGAAAAGTTTTCAGTGACAAAGATCAACTCAAAAAGCTAGATTGAGAAAAAGGGGAAAAATATGAGACTCCAGCTTATCTCAAATGAAGATTTCTGGTGTAAATTTGTTACTTTATTTTAAATAAATTGCCAGAATACCAAACAGTCATACTCAAAGTTAACGGCAGGATCCATTTAATGGATTATTATACAGATACTAAAGTTATGTTTTAAGACATGGCAAATTGTTTTTAATATGGTAATCGAGAAAACTGAGAAAAATATTATAGCTTGATCTTCACTAAAGGGAAATAAAAACATTATCATATTAACTGGTTTTCCCTTGATGAATTATTTTATGAAATTTTTCTTTCCTCTGTTTTTACTTTTAAAACACTTAGCTAGTAATTTCTATTAAAAATATAAAAGACAAATTAAGTTGCACATTTTTTAATTACTGCAATTTTGAGTTCACCAATGCCTGTACTGAGAATGGTCCCTGAAGAAGAACAAGGCACAGAAGTTCAGTTTATTCTTTGCCCCTGAGGCCCTAGCAGCAGGCCATGGCTCAGCCACAGGTGCAAAAAGTTCAGCAGCACCACTCGTGACAGAGAAGCTCTAAAACACCACAAGGGCCAGAAACTGCAGGGCTGGGATTCTACACACACTTTCTGTTTTGTGGAATAAACACTCTACGCTGAATACTAACCGTGCACTGGAGATCTTAGATGAATAAGAAGAGGTATCTAAGGCTAAAAGGAACTAATAGTCCTTGGGATAAAAAACAAGAAAATGAATCCTAGGTATAATAAAGCCATATAGAGGAGTCAATGGTCAGTTCAGCTTGGAGGCGCACTGAGTCTAGAATTGGTCACAGAGTGGGGACAAAGTCACAGGTGTAAAAGCCATGCTGCCTGGAACTACGGGGTGGATTCTGGAATTGTGGTTACATATTTCATAAGGGTGCACTTAGAATATGAAATAAGTAGAAGACAAACATGGCAGGGAAAATGGCAGGAGAAAAATCATGGCTGTCGAATGTCACATTCAGTTGGGGCCTTTGGATGACAAGAAACCATTAAGAGATTTTTAAAGCTGTGGATTTACATTAAATTGGCATTTTAGAAAGATTACTCTGGTGGTGGTGTGGGGGAAAGACGAGAAATGGGATGTTCAGGGGGACACTGTTATGATGCCATAGCTGTGCCGGCCTAGGCTGGGGCAGTGACAAGAGAAGTGAAGAGAAGGGAGTGGACATGATGGGAGTAAAACACAGACTTAGCACCAGCAGCCTCCCGGGTGTGGAGTGGAAGGAGAGGGGGACCAGGAAGAATCCCAGAGTCTGATGTTTGGGAGAGGATAGAGATGCCATTGAAGTAGGGAGTATAGGAGTAGACACTGGGAATTCATGGCTTCAATTTGGGACATAAAGTTCTTTCCGTTTTTTCTTTCCTTCCCTCCTATTTTTTGCTGCTTTTCCATCCCTTCCTGTGTCTTATACCTTACACTCATTTTTCTTCCTTTCTCTTTCTTCCTCTCTCCCTCCCTCCCTGCCTGTTTTCCCATTCCTTCCTTCCTTCCTTCCTTCCTTCTTTCCTTCCTTCCTTCTTTCCTTCCTTCCTTCCTTCCTTCCTTCCCTTCATTTAGTCACTGACTGAACTTTCATCAAGCCTTCCCTGCGTACCATGGCACTGTCCCTGCCACCAAGAACCCAGGACCTTGTCCTAGGTCCACTGTAAACCAGGCCAGTTTCCATGTATCTTCAGCTACCAAGGAGAAGGCAGGCATTTTTATAGCCACAGCTGCTAGGTGTCTCTGTTTAGGACACAGCTAGTCAGGCAGAAGACACAAAATGCTTAACTTCTTTCAAATGACATTGTGTAAGACATGTTTTTATATCAAACTCCCACTAAGAGCCATTTTCTTTACAGGTAGTGCCATTATTTCTGTTATGTTTCTAAAAGAAAATTTGAGAGCCTCCGATATACTTGGTGAGTAATTATTAACTGTAACATTGCTTGATCAGGAAACAAATAATACTATCCATTAAAAAATGTGTGCTTTAAAAACTGAGAAAAAATACTGAATTGGATGCAAATGCTCATTTAGAGGCGGACATCATTCTATCTTGGAACTGCTATCTCATCTCACATAAAATACTTCCATTTTCATCATGATTACTCTGTGTGCTATTGGCCATCACAAATTATTATTTGATAATATTGTTTTATTAATGTTGTAAAATTTTTATGACGATAATGAAATTCATTCAAAACATCTCTGTTACCTAATAGACTGTTGCACTTCAAGGGACATATTCACTATATTGCTGCATTACTAATGCATAAAAATGAAAACCACATAACATTAAATGCACCAAGTAACAGCCTATTATGTTTCACTCCTTCTAAAACTACCTATTGTATTCAGCTCCTTCTAAAAGTTACACAGAAGGTTGCTTTTCAGATTTTTATTTTGGAAATACAGTTATTAATAGAAAATAACAGTAGCCTTCCTGGCTCTAAGAAAGACGTTTGTTATACAGCAGTGTTATCATTTATTCATTGTATCTCCTTGCTTTTGCTGGAAATATGACTGGTGAGAAGAATTATAAAGATTCATATTTTCTTCCCTGACAAAACCCTGTTTGAATTGCTGCTGACATATGGTAATGAATACAGATACTTTAGGCACTTGAAATAAAACAATGCCTCCCCTCTTCCAGGGAGATCATATTTTTTTAAAATGTGAGCTCTAAATTTGACACCAGTGTTGGTATGTAGAGCATTTGTTTTCCCTGATCATATTTCCCTTGAGCCTAATGTCTTGAAAGTGTTTTCACTTTTTCTTTTCTTCCTTGGTTTGATTTTGCTGGTAGAGTTTTTAGTCAACATTGTCAAATTTTTCATGGTTAAAATGTTTTCCTAAATGCATTCATATGTGAATTGTATCTTTTCCAACATACTATTTTTCTATACTCTATTTTATATGTTGTGGTTTATGGAATCATTTGGGGAAGTCATATGAAATCAGAAATAAGAATGACCAGTGCCTACATTTTATAAATTAAAAAATTTAGGTCTTTTTCTTTTCATTTATAAATGTCTCAAGGAAACTTTGTTTTTTATTAGTATATATTCATGATACATAATGAATATATTCATCCTGGCCAGTTGGTACATGTACATATAGCATCTTAATTCTTTTTACTTTCCCTTTCCCTCTCCTCCCTCTCCTCTCTCCAGCCCTGGATCTCCTTCCCATGTGCAAAAGGTCTACCTCCCCGTTGTACCTTAGGGAAACTTTGAATCCTTTTATCGAACATCTGTCATCTTTTGTAGTTAATAGTTGACTACTGATATTAGTCTAATTTAATGAGATAATACAATGGATTTACTAATTATCTTGAATATTAATGATAAAAATAGAATTACAGCTGCATCTCTACCCTGAAATAATTTATAGTCCATGATAAAACATATTCATAAATAAGTTTTTTAAAACTTAAGCCATGAGCCTTTAGTTTAGAGAAGTGTTTCTGAACCTCGGCACTCCTCCTAATAGATGCTTCCAGTGGCCTCCACCCCAGTTAGGACAACCATGTCTCTAGACATTCCTAAAAGTCCCCTAAGGGCAAAATCATCCCCTGCTGAGAACCACTAGGGTAGCATACAGAGAAACAGCTCTGGCTGGGAAGATCAGAGAGGATTTTTTTACAGCAGAGGCACCCCTTGAATTGGTCTGACAGCTACGTAGGACAGGCATAGGTCACATCCGAGGGTTTGAAGGAGGGAGTACAGAGGGTGTCCACGAGAAGTGTTAACAAAGGTGCAGCAGGGTAAATTAAGTTTCTGTTTATTGTTGTACTACAATTTCTCTATAGAAGGAGTAGGAGAAAAATAAATGAAAGTTGTAACCATGGAAAAGGAAAACTAGAAATATCAATCCATACAGATGATTTGATTACAGTATGCACTTTAGCCAATACTGACTAAACCAGAAGCCATGAATTAGCTCAGCCAATTAAAGGATACAAGTTAAACCCACTCTTGTGGATTCAAATCTGGATTCAACTTCTGATATCGACTGTGAGGCCAACCTAATATTACTTAACTTCTCAAAGCCTCTGTTTGGACAAATACATAGCACTGTTTTGAAAATAAACTTGGATAATCCACATAAAAGCAATTTGAGAAACGTAAAATGCTCTCACTATAGTTGTCATAATGGCCGGGTATAGTCCCAGCACTCAGGAGGCAGAGGCAGGAGGATCGCGCATTTGAGGCCAGCCTGGGCTACATAGTGAGCTCAAGGCCAGCCTGAACTACACATTGAGACCCTGCCTAAAAAAAAAAAAAAAAAAAATAGTTGTCATAATGACTATGATCACCCTCATTCCTAAGCAATACCCAAGAGGTAATACTAACAATGTAACATAAGGTATGGGAACCCCCCCCATACACATACACATCAGGAAAACAAACCAACAAAATAAAACCTCAAATTAATTCTTTAGCAGTCTTTGGTTTTTTGTATTTTAATACAAAAAATAACTATTAAATATTCACTCTTGCCAGGTACTATGTTGTATTTTACATGAACTGTGGTATTTAAATGTAGGAACAACACATTTACAGAAGCAGTGATACTTAGGTTAAATCACTTGGCCATTGTCATATAACTATCAGGTGACAGGTCAGTATTTTAACAACGGAAACCTGATAAAGCCAGATCATAATGGTTTAGCATGAGTCTCTAGCACCAGTGAGCTGTGTGGCCTTTGCAGACTACATAAATAAGCTCTTTGAACCTCAGTTTCCTCGTCAGTAAAATGAAGACAATATTATCCACCTCCTAGGATCAAATGAGTTCATATAATAAAATTATTAAAACAGGGTCTAGTCCATAATAAGTGCTCAAAAATGTTAGCTGTTGGTATTATTACTACTATAATCACCCACCATTACACTCTGCTAGTTACTCAGAAGAAAAACTTTGATTGGGCTATATTTCAAATGTTAGTAATCTGGATAATATTTCTCACAACTCCGATTTGGGGTTCTTTTTTGTTTTTGTTTTGTTTCTGCCCTCCTAACTGAATGCTTTTTGAGTAGGGCTACACAAGTTATAAATCACATTTATTAATGCATTCTTGCCTTTAAAATGGTGCCACGGTAATAAAATAGAATTTTCTTATTCCTATCCCACGCCCTTTCCTCCAGTGAGGAATATCGAAAGATTATCATTATTTGAGATGTGATGACTCACTTCATACTTAGGCAAAGACTTTTCCAACCTCACTCAGTGATGTGTTGAAGCATATGTGTTTTCTCTGGGCCTTTACTGCTATTGCCTTAAGAAAATTTAGCTTTTTTGTTAAAAGCAAAAAAATGCCTTTTTTTTTTTTTAACAGGGACTAAAAGCAAACAGGGAAAAGAATAGTTAGTGGTGTTTTTTTAAAGATTAACATATGAGCATGCTAAAAATTAAATTGTCAAAATGTGAGAAGGAAAATCATTTATTTTCCCCTACTTGAAGCAAATGAAAGTTTGTTTTTCGTGGTGGAACAAATGAGGATCTTTGGGCCATGTGGAAACAAGCTGAACTAATTTATTGCCAAATGCTGTCCTGTGGCTATGAAGCTTTTCACCACTAGCCTTAAAAAAATGACCTCACAAAAGCCATGTCTGAAGGGAATAGCCAGCTATTATTAACTCAATGACAAGCTTTGGACTCTGCTCTGATTCTTAGTGGATTAATAATTTTAAATTATTTTAATGATTATTTTCCTTTTAAAAACACCAGATTTCTCTCCCTCCAAACAGCCAAAAACTCTAGTATTTTCCCCCTTTCTTCTCCCTCCATCATCAGAAGTATCAAATCTAATAGTCTGTGAGATCCTAGTTGATCTAAGCCCAGATAATGTCATCATAGAAGTAAAAAATTACAGTCAACTCAGCAGCACTGCCCAGAGAGAGGAACTAGGTTACATCAAGTCACCTACAAAGATTTCCTTCCATGGGAAGTCATGATATTAATAGTGAAATAAAGGCCTCCACCGTCCTTCTCACACACCCGAAGCCAGTGTGGTTTGGGTCCAGTGTCTAGAATCCAGCCAAATAAAGCATCATTTCCGGGGGAGGGGGTAAGTTGGCCATTTTTGTTTCAGAGGTGCCCAGCAATGGGAGCCTTCTGACAGCAGATTTGGGGCTCTTTGCATTCGCTGCATTACTGAGATCTCCCAGGCTCTTTTAAGTCTCGGCTGCCATGAGCCCGAGAAACCTAGAACGACTGTACTTCCAGAAGGGAATTTCTAAATGGTCTGGCGCCAAGGAATCCAGTTAACTCCATGACTCTTGGTATCCCACAAAAGCACTTGCTGGGCTCCCACTGATCAAGAGACGTACTGCAGGGGCCAAAGGAAGCAGACAGCAATCGTGTCTGGGGTCAGGTTAGCTGAAAACACTCAAGGCTCCCGGAAGCCAGGTCATCACAGATCCCACAAACAGGAAAAGAGGCAGTTAATAATCTTTGACACCCAGCTGGGTAGTGGGAACAAAATTCAAGATTTTAGGTTTTCGTTAGAGGCAAGAGCAGTCTGGGAAACAGGATGCCGGGCAAGGAAGAGCTGACCAATCAGTAGGAAATACAGGTTGCCCAGGGCGCAGCGGGCTGGATCAGCCAGTGAACAGCAGCACCAGGGCGACCCGGTCCTGGCTCGGTTGTCTTCAATCACAGTTACACTTCGTTCCTGCCCACAGGTGTCTACCAGGCACTTTTACAACAGCAGAACAGTACCCTCTCGAAACAAAAGCTGTATTCTCACAGCCAGCTCCAGTTCAAACAGCAAGCATATCCCCCAAATACAAAGTGACTTGAAAGCAATAGAAATGGTCAAATGTGTTTAGAAAATACAACAACCTTTTCCTCTTTCTAAGTTGCTTACCTCAGCCATGCAGTTGATGACCAAGCCATGAGGTTGATGTCTCCATGAAAACTCACCTGTTGCAGGACACGTCAGTTGCTTCCAGTTGTTGGTAATTATGAAGGCAATTGTTACAAACATTTCCGAGCAGGAGAAAGTCTTTTTGGAGTTGGAGACTTGCTGTGTTGCTCATGATGACGCCAAATGCTTGGACTCAAGCAGTCCTCTTGCCTCGGCCTCCCGAGGGTCGGGCCTGTAGGCGCTGGCCACCGTTCCTGGTTCCCAGCCAGTTTGTGGGGAACGTAAGTTTCAGTCCTTGCTAGATGATCTGGAGCAAGCTTGCTGGGTCACATGGGAAGAGAAGAAGGAGGGAAGCGTGTTCTTAGGACCCAGCAGGGAACTGAAGCAAGAGTTGAAGCCCACGGGGAAAGGAAAAGGAGAGACCAGCCGAGAAGAACAAGGTGAAGGACGGACAGACGGTGCTTTCTCCCAAAGCTCCCGCTCATGGCTTCAGCTCGTGGCTCCTGCTTGTGGCTCCCGCTCGCCAGCCTCAGCTTGCAGCCCCCCCAAGGGCATGGCCTGGGCCTCACGGCCTCGGGTCATAGCACGGCTCGGCTCACAGCAGCAGCACACAGCCCTGCGCGCTCCCGGCACAGCCCGGACGGCCCCAACTCACCGCTGCAGCTCTCGGTGCAAGTGACGCAGTTTGAGCCTGCAGACACACGGTGACTCCTAGAGACCCCAGAGACCTCCACGGAAAGACACACACAAGGAGTGGAGTGGTGGACACTGAAGACTGCAGCGGCTGGTGAGTTACCTGAGTCATCTGATCTCAGACGGCCCCCAGGAGAAGGTGGTGATCGGCTGATTGCCATTTTGGAAAGGGGCTGAGCTCAGAACTCAGAAAAGCTGCTAGCGGCCTTTGGTGCTGGGGCAAGGCGGGGCAAGGCGGGGCAGGGTGGAGCAGAGTTCAAACTCAAATTGGAAGGAGGGAAAGGAGCCAAGTTCAAACTGGCAGGGAACTGAGTCCAAGCTGGTGGGAGACACACAGTGTGTCTCCAGCTGAACAAATTGGATTTCAACCTCACAGCCAGTGATCAGGCTGAACTTCAATAGAACGGGTGAAGCCTTGCTATTGAACCCAGCTGGGAACACTCGCCACCCTGCCAAAAATCTACTGCTGGGATTAATCAACAAGGACCTGGGCCTGTCTACTCTGTCTACCAATGACAGCAGAGACACACCTGGAAGTGGACATTTTATTTTATTTTATTTTATTTTATTTTATTGTGTTGTATTTTTAAATATTTTTTCCCTCTCTGCTCTTCTTTTTCTTGTTTTTTTTTCTTTCTTATTTTTTATAGGAAAGTGACTTTCTAGTTTTTTACTTTTTTTTATTTTTTTGTTCTGTCCTTGTTTTAATTCTTCCTTCTCTCCTTTCCTTCTGTTTCCTTTACCAGGTCCCCAAAGTTTGCATAATTTCCCCCTGGCTTCCAACCTTGCTTCTCAGCTCTTTCTCTTCTTCTATTTCTCTATTCTTTCCTCCTAATCTCTTTTGAGTTTTCTCCACTGAGAGTAAAATCACCGTATTGAGGGCATATTTACTGCAAACAAGTTTCTGGTTTATTGGAGATACTGTTATATAACCACAAACCTAGTTCATAAGGTATAAGGTGGCAGATCAATAGCTACTACAGTTTGTTATTTTCTACACTGTGTCTGATGCTACTATTGTTGCTGATTGTACTACTTTAGCCAAGGTGACAGAATCGTTCTACTCAGTTCTTCCTTGCATGCCAAGACTAAGATTGGCAGAGGGTCACAAGTAACACTATAGCCCACGGTCAAAGAACTAAGGGCTGGCCAGATAGACAGCAACTTCTCAGCCCCAACAAATTGAAGAGGTAAGATTTTGCAACAGACTCATAATACAAAAACCAGCTACACCTGTCAAAACGAAAAAGCTACCTGCCACAGGCAATTCATGCGCATCAACCCAGGAACTAAACAAAAGAAGAAAAAATAAAAAATGAGAAGACACACAAATAAGATGCAACCCCAAACCTCCAGCTCACCAAAAGCAAACCCAGGGGGTAATGAAGTGGAACAATCTGAAAGCTTCCCACCCAGACTCTTGGAAGCAGTAACCGCAGAAGTAACAAAGCAGATGAGTGAGGCTCTAGAAAACATCAAAACAGAAATCATTTCCAGAATGAAAGAAATGATCAGTGACTCTACAGCAGATACCAATAAAAAAATAGAAGAGCTTAGAAAAATGATGGAAACCATAAATGCCCTACACAGGAAAGAAATGGAATTTATGAAACAGATTCAAACAGATGTCCAAGAGATTAAACATAACATTCAAAGTATCAGCAGTAGGATGAAACAATGTGAAGAGAGAATTTCAGACATAGAAGACAAGCTTGTGATTAATGATCGAGAAAAGAAAGAGCTCTTCAAAATGGTAAGGGACCATGAAAAATCAATACAACAGCTGCTGGAAGACATAAAGAAAAATAACATAAGATTGATCAGAGTCAATGAAAGAACACGAGATAGCACAAATCACATAAGAAACTTCTTCACAGAAATAATGGCAGAAAACTTCCCAAGTATGGAAAAAGAACTGGACATATAGATAAGTGAGGCATACAGAACTCCACTTAGCCATGATCAACAAA
The DNA here is from genome assembly GCA_004026905.1 of Hystrix cristata. Classification (NCBI taxonomy): domain Eukaryota; kingdom Metazoa; phylum Chordata; class Mammalia; order Rodentia; family Hystricidae; genus Hystrix; species Hystrix cristata. The sequence goes on along the minus strand of PVJO010011430.1, from coordinate 46,038 downwards.
AATCTACCCCAAGGCATATAATAGTCAAATTTCCAGAAATTCAACACAAGAACAGAATATTAAAGCTGTTAGAGAAAAGAAACAAATAACCTATCAAGGAAAGCCCATCAGAATTACAGCAGACTTCTCAACACAAACCCTCAAGCTAAGGAAAGCTTGGAGTGAAGTATTTCAAGCCCAGATTGATGTACCCTGTAAAACTGTCTTTCAAAATTGATGGAGAAGTTAAGATACTTCCATGACAAAGAACACCTGAAGAGATTCATGACCACCAAACCAGCACTCCAAAATATTCTGAAGGACATTCTAGAAAGAGAAAATGAGGACTACAACTCCAGGAATCGCAACAGAATGAATCCTTCAGGCAAGGCAAGTAATTAAACAGAAGGGAAAACTAGGAAGCCAAGAACAGGTAAATAATATGACAAGAATAAGTCAACATATGTCAGTTATAACTATCAATGTAAATGGGCTCAACTCGCCAATCAAAAGAAACAGACTGGCAGAATGGGTCAAGAAGCAAGACCCACCAATCTGCTGCATACAAGAAACACATTTAATCCAAAAAGAAATTCATAGACTGAAAGTCAAAGGATGGAAAACAGTATTTCATGTGACAGGAACCCGGAAAAAAGCAGGCGTAGCCATTCTATTTGCAGACAGAGTGGATTTCAAGCCAAGACTCATTCAGAAAGACAAAGAAGGTCACTACATCCTTGTAAAGGGAACAACCCAAGAAGAAGAGATGACAATCATAAATACATATGCACTTAATACCAGTGCACCTAATTACATACAGCAAATATTGATGGACATGAAAAACCAAATAAGCAGCAATACGATTGTAATGGGGTACTTCAATACCCCACTGTCACAAATCGACAGATCAACTAGACAAAAAGTCAACAGGGAAATATCAGAACTAAACCAAACTCTTGAACAAATGGACCTAGTAGACGTATACAGGGTATTCCACCCCACAACATCAGAATACACGATCTTCTCAGCTGCACATAGGACTTTCTCCAAAATAGACCACATACTAGCTCATAGAACATGCTTAAGTAAATGCAAAGGAACTGAAATTATCCCATGCATACTATCAGACCATAGTGCACTGAAACTGGAAATAAACAGCAAAAGGAACCACAAAAATTCCATAAACACATGGAAATTATATAGCACACTCTTGAACAATGAGTGGGTCAGAGAAGAAATTAAAGAAGAAATTAGACAGTCTCTGCAACTGAATGATAATGCCAATACAACCTACTGAAATTTGTGGGACACAATGAAAGCAGTTCTACGAGGAAAATTTATAGCATTGAACGCCCATATCAGAAAAACAGAACAAGCTCAAATAAACAACCTCATGTTGAACCTCAAGCATCTAGAAAAAGAAGAGCAACTCAAACCCAAAGCCCATACAAGGGAGAATATTATAAAGATTAGAGCTGAAATTAATGCAATTGAAACTAAGAAAACAATACAAAGAATCAATGAATCAAAGAGTTGGTTCTTTGAAAAATTAAATAAAATTGACAAACCTTTAGCCAACCTTATTAAAAAAAAGGAAAGAAAAGACTCAAATTCATACAATTAGGAATGAAAAGGGTGAAATCACAACAGATCCGGCAGAAATCCAAAAGATCATCCATACCTATTTTGAGAACCTGTATTCTAATAAGATCGAAAATACAGAAGAAATAGACAGATTCCTAGATACATATGAATTACCAAAACTGGATCAAGAAAACATAAAAACTCTAAATAACCCAATATCAGCCACTGAAATTGAAGAAGTAATTAAAAACCTACCAACAAAGAAAAGCCCAGGTCCTGACGGATTCACTGCAGAATTCTACAAGAAATTTAGAAACGATTTAATGCCACTAATTCTGAAACTCTTTAACAAAATTGAAACAGAAGCAATACTCCCAAATTCATTCCTGGAAGCAAGCATCACCCTGATACCAAAGCCAGAGAAGGATCCAACAGAAAAAGAGAACTTCAGGCCAATCTCATTAATGAACATAGATGCAAAAATCCTCAATAAGATACTGGCAAAAAGAATGCAACAAGTTTTCAAGAAGATTATACACTATGACCAAGTAGGATTCATTCCAGGGATGCAGGGATGGTTCAACATACGCAAATCAATAAATGTGATACACCATATTAACAGAGCCAAGGACAAAAACCATATGACCATCTCAATAGATGCAGAAAAGGCATTTGACAAGGTCCAACACCCATTCATGATAAAAGCCCTGCAAAAAATTGGAATAGATGGTCTTTATCTCAACCTGATAAAAGCCATCTAAAACAAACCAACAGCCAATGTCATACTAAATGGTCAAAAACTAAAAGCTTTCACTCTAAAATCCAGAACAAGACAAGGATGTCCACTCTCACCACTCTTATTTAATATAGTTCTGGAAACATTAGCCAGAGCAATTAGACAAGAGAAAGAAAGAAAAGGAATAAGGCTAGGAAAAGAAGAAGTTAAATTATCATTATTTGCAGATGACATGATACTCTATATAGAAGACCCCAAAAACTCCACCAAAAGACTCCTAGATTTAATAACCACATTTAGCAACGTAGCTGGATACAAAGTCAACACTCAGAAGTCAATAGCATTCCTGTTCACAAAGAACAGACTCACTGAGAGAGAAATTAGGGAAACAACACCTTTCACAATAGCATCCAAAAATATGAAGTACCTAGGAATCAATCTGACGAAGGAAGTAAAAGATCTATACAACGAAAACTATAGTACTTTGAAAAAGGAGATTGAAGAAGATATCAGAAAATGGAAAGATATCCCTTGCTCCTGGATAGGAAGAACCAATATAGTGAAAATGGCCATACTCTCAAAACTGCTATACAGATTTAATGCAATCCCAATTAAATTACCAGTAGCATACCTCACAGAATTAGAGAAGACAACCCTAAAATTCATTTGGAACCAAAAGAAACCTAGAATAGCAAAAGCAATTCTGGGCAACAAAAGCAAAGCAGGGGCCATCACAATCCCTGACCTAAAACTATACTACAAAGCTACTCTATAAAAACAGCATGGTACTGGCACAAAAACAGACCCCAGGACCAATGGAACAGATTAGAAGATGAAGAAACAGGTCCAAACACTCTCAGTCACCTTCTCTTTGACAAAGGGGCCAAACAACCTCACTGGAAGAAAGACAGTCTCTTTCATAAATGGTGCTGGAAAAACTGGCTTTCCACATGCTGAAGGTTAAAACTAGACCCGTGTCTTTCCCCATGCACTAAGCTAAAATCAAAGTGGATCAAAGATCTAAATATTAAAACAGAAACACTAAATCTATTGGAAGATAGAATAGGGAGAACTCTTGAAGACATAAGTGTAGGCAAAGACTTTATGAACAAATCCTCAGTTGCCCAGGAAATATCACAAAGAATCAACAACTGGGACCTGATCTTGTTAGAAAGCTTTTGCACAGCAAAAGAAACTACCAACAAAGTGAAGAGACAACCCACAGAGTGGGAAAAAATTTTTGCCAGCTATTCCTCTGACAAAGGACTAACATCTCGAATATATAAAGAACTCAAAAAAATCAGACCCCCCAAATTTAAAGACCCAATCCAAAAATGGGCAGCAGAAATGAATAGACACTTCTCAGATGAAGAAGTAGAAATAGCAGATAGACATATGAAAAAATGTTCAACATCACTGGTCATTCGAGAGATGCAAATCAAAACAACCCTGAGATTCCACCTCACTCCACAAAGAATGGCTATTATCAACAAATCAGCCAATAACAAATGCTGGAGGGGCTGTGGAGAAAAAGGAACCCTGCTCCACTGTTGGTGGGAATGTAGACTGGTACAACCACTATGGAAATCAGTGGAGATTCCTCAGGGAACTAGGACTAGAGATTCCATTTGACCCAGCTATTCCCCTTCTTGGTATCTTCCCAAAAGAATTAAAATCATTATACCAGAGGGATATATGCACACCCATGTTTATAGCAGCACAGTTTGTAATAGCTAAATTGTGGAAGCAGCCCAAATGCCCATCTGCAGCAGAATGGATTAAGAAAATGTGGTATTTTTATACAATGGAGTACTACTCTGCCATAAAGAATGATAAGCTTGAGATATTCCTAGGTAAATGGATGCATCTTGAGACCATACTCCTAAGTGAAATAAATCGGACACACATGTTTAAATACCGCATAGTTTCGCTGGTGTGAGAAACTGAAGTGTAAATAAAGACTAAAATGTATTATATTGGGAAAGGGAAGAAAATGTCCAAATAGGAATGGGAACAAGGGAGGGGGGAAAGGAACAGAGGGACAAGAGAAATAAGAAATGGAAGGAAAAAATGGAAACAAAGCTTTTGTAAATATGGAGGGAGGAGGGGATGAGGGGAGGGGAACAGGTAAAAAAGAAGCAACAAGATATATCATGTACAGGTACAAATCCCCAATGATGAATGTTATCAATATGTACATCGAAAATGTACCATTAAAATAAAATTTAAAAAATTTTAAAAAAGAAAATACGACAACCACCACCTTCTCTCAGTGATTCATGGTGAACATTACCACGTTAGTGGATCTGAGAGGTCTTCCAATAGAGCACCCGTTTGCTTAACTCACCTCTTCCAAATATAGTTCACTTTCTTGCACTTTTTTGGTTGGACATCCATCTTTTGAAACTAGTTACAGGGAAAACCAAGTTTGGAACGTTCTGCTAAAGAAATTTTAGGGTCAGATGGTTCCATGAGACTAGTCAGGAGCTGGGGACTTCCACCAGCACAAATCAGTTTCTCCTATCCTGCCAGTGTACACTCGGTACAGCCACAGTGGGGCTCCGCTCATATAGATTCCCATATACTGTACCACCCCAAGCTGTCCGTTCAGCAGCCCTGCTCCTTCATTAATACAAGGGACAGAATGTCACTTAAAAAAATAGACCACCTGGCTTCCGATCCAAGCACTCCGCTTATTAGCTGGGAAATCCCAGGCAAAAGTTTTCCCTTTGCAACTCAATTTCTTCATTTGTCAAATGTGGACAGTAATAGTTTGAGTATACATTATGTGTTGTGCACATTATGTAATTATATAAATTTTATATAGTATACATTGTAATAGTATAATCACACAGTAAGAAACAGTAGTCCCCCCTTACCCACAGTTTTGTTTTCTGTGGCTTTAGTTACCTGTGATCAACTGCAAACCAAGAATATTAAATGGAAAATTCCAGAAATAAGTAATTCATAAATTTTAAATAACTTTTATGAAAGTATATATTGTAATTTTTCCATTTTATTATTATTGTTGTTCATATCTTATTGTACCTAGTTTATAAATTAAACTATTATAGGTATGTATATATAGGGGGGAAAAACTAGTGAATTGTAGAGTTTGGTACTATCTGAGATTTCAGGAGCCTTGGAATGTATCCTTCATTGATAAATAACTTGTAAGGATAAAATTAGTTATGTATAAAGCATTTATCTATTACAGCATTTTTTTACCATCACATTTAATATGTTGCTGATGTCAGTGATACTTGTCTATGAAATCAGTAGTCTTGAGAATATCACCAAAGGTTACTGTTCTTGTCACATCCCCTCCCAGGAAACATAGTCTACTATTGTCCAGAGCAGCAATTTGCTGGTATACCTGTTGTACACATAGGACAAGTTTAAAGGGAAAGATAACTTGAGTTGTACTTGATGAGCAAGTGGAATTGCTGCTGGTTTGGGCATGAGGGAGGAGGACGGGCCACATCCCTGAACTGTGGGTGGTATCCAGCATCCCCACCTGGACCGCTGCCTGCAGCTTCCCCTCAGCTGCCTGGCTGCTCTGTTTGTGGTCCCGCAGGGTCTATATGCGGCTGTTTTGTCACCAGTTCCCAAGGCTAGCTGTGGGTAGCATAGTGCTGCTATATTTGCTTCTCTGGGTTCTGTTACTATTAGGTCATTTCTCTTTTATTTTTTTCAAGACCGAGGGGAGTCATCTTCACTAAGCAATGAGAAGTCACCAGTCAATTCTTCCTGCTATACCTTCCACTCCCTGCTCATTCCTGGGCTGTACTGTAGGAGACACAATTGCAGATCCATTTTTAGGCAAAATTGAAGTGCTCTTTGAGTCATGGCAGGCAGTCAGCATCCTGAGATGGATCTATCCTAGGTCCTCTGCCACATCTGGCCTCCAGGTGAGCTTCCAAGAGTATTCTGCTGCCCAGAATGGCCTCTCCCAGAGCCAAATTCCTGAGGTATGATGACTTGACGCATACCTAGAGATGAGGAGACTGAATCACAGCTGGATCAGTATCTTGTCTGAGCTCTTCCGGCTGGCAAGTAGCAGTGAAATTTGAATTTTTCAGAGGCAGCTGCTACTTGGATTGGAATTGCAGGATCCAAGTCTCAACCCGAAATGTAACCGCTCTTAATGGGCTGGGAGTTCATCCATGCCACCTGCTTCTTTTGGGACCTCACATACCCATATCACTTCTTTGGGCAAATGAAACAGTATATGTGAAAAGGGACTTTGGAAGTGTGATTGCAAAACTATGAACCATTTTATTTATTTTTAGTTTTGCAATACAGTGAAGATACCCACTGATAGCGGTGTACACAAAAGGTGAATATGGAAGTCCATGTGAAACAAAGGAATGTGTTGTGGTCTGAAACAGATAAAATACTGAATGTTAAATAAATAATATGTCCTCCATATGATGAAATATTATGCAGACTTAAAAGAATGAGGCCACCCTACATCTTTTCTGAGATGTTAAGTGGAAAGAAAACATAGAACACTGTATATAATATATGATTTTGTGTGAGAAAAACAAATATGCATAAAACATCTCAGAAAAGAAGACCTTGGGAACTAGTCATGCTAGTTAACCTTAGAAAGGGGAACTAGG
>PVJO010011430.1:0-39014 GCA_004026905.1 Hystrix cristata | reverse complement strand
ACTCACTTTACTTTGCGGCCGGCCGGCTGCCGGTCCGCCACGCTCGGACCCAGCGGACTATAGACTGAAACCTCTGCAGACTGTGAGCTAATAAACCTTTCTTCCCCTAACTTTGGGTGTCGAGTATTCTGTCCCAACAACGAGAGAAAAGTAACTAAAACAGAAACTGACATTTCTGAGACTTTTACAAGTAAATTCAATGGCTTTATGCTACTGTCTATACACAGTATTTTTAAAATGTCTTCCTTCCGGGAACCTAATTTGGAATAATTTTGTTATATAATCTTTTTTGTCCCAAAGAAAAGCACATGACTGACCGGTAATTTTCCCCCAGGTTTTTATATATGATTTTCATTATTTTGCTTTTGCTACAATGTTTAATAATGTATACTGTTTTGCAGTATAAAATTTCTCATTAGAAACAGTTTTAAAAATTATGTATATAATCTCTGTCTTCACAAAGTATTACAGAATAAATTAAAAGAAACTTACTTGTAATTTCTAAAATATCCTGAATAGGTATGTGTAGCTTTGTGAAAAACCAAACACTACTCATTCTCAGAAACTACAGTTCAAAAGGTAAATCGTGCTGTTAAGAGGAATAGGAAAGTGTTGCCTTCAGTCTGTGCAATTTTATACAAAGTCTAAATCGTTTCTGTTTGGAATCAATGTGGTTGTAAATTATATCCACAACAACGCTGATCTCAGTGATGAAATGTTTTCAAGTGTGCTATCTGAAAAATGCTACTCAGATCAGTTTTTCTCAGACTGCTAATTATATTGTAAATAAGCCGTTTTTAGAGGTATTCAGAAAGATAAACCCTGCCAGCACCCCTCCTTTGGTGGCCACACCTCCCACCCACATTCCCATCATCATTTTCAGTAATGCTAAATGACTAGAGGAACACAGGGCTGTCGTTAGGTTTCTGGGGTCATTGGTTTTTACTAAGCTAACCTTGGAATTACAGATCCTAGATTAGATTAAGTAAAATGTAGACCAGCATTCATCGTTGTTACTTCTGCGAAAAGGAGTCTAGTCAATGGCAGTGTTTCCAGGGTGAAATCACCTGGGCGGGCGTAGGGGCTGCTGAGATGAATGGGCGCCCTTCACTGTCCTCTGGGCTCAGGGACTCAGGTCAATCGTGATTTACTGGCCCACGCAGAAACAGTCAGTCAGGTCTCCACATGCTCATGGTCTGACCCGCTCTGCCTTCCAGGAAAGCTTTCCTGAAGAGCCCAGAATTCACCTGGAACAACAGAGGGAAATCGAAGGTTACTTCTTGCTCCATCCATTCCTGGGCTTTTATCCCCGCCCCACCGAAGAAAACACCTTTCAGTGAATGTGGGATGCTCCAGGGATGTTTTGATGGATCCTATTTTAATAGGATTTAAAGGAGGGACCATCCGCTCCTTTACAACTGATACTCCATCTCTAGACAATGTCTGCATCAACACAAAGCTTTTTAAGTGTCCTTCGTCAATTTGGTTTTTCTTTTCTGTTTTATTTAAGGTATGACATTGGCCATTGCAGGAACATATTTATTGGTGAACTTTGCTCCAGACATAACTCAGGCTGTCTCAGCAAGAACCGTACAGTATTACTTTGTTGGCTGGCAGTTCCTGATCTATGTGGTAAGAACTACAGATATTTTACTATGTAGACCACCAACCAGCACCTGCAGATGTTAGAGAACTAATACAACCTCTTCTTATCACACTAATCACTTGTAAACTGTAAGAGTATTTGTCTAATACTTGAAATGCTAAGTCAGCAGTAGAAGCGTCTTCAAAAAAGTCCTCTTTGAGATCCATGCAGCAGATTGAGAACAGGCAGCAGGAGCACAATCCTGAGCGATGTGTAAAGGAAGAATGAAATGAAGCATTGGACACCTGAAGCCATTAACTGGGGTATTTTATTGGATACAGTGGTGGCTGTATCTAGTGAGTCTAAAAAGGCGAACGTGATAGAAATGGTTGATATGTAACTTGTGAAGGAATTCAACTAAAATTAGAGAATAAGAATATTCTAGAAAGGGGATGTTATAAGAAAATTAGGATCATCTAGCTGAGCATTTAACCAAGAACTGGATTGGTAAACAAGTAGCAAATTTATAAAAACAATCAAGTCATACTGAAGCGTACATTTTTAGGATTTGAAGTGACCTCAAAAGCTCTCTGATCCAGTCCTCTGTCATTAAAACAAGCACAATAATATGGTCCTACTTTATATGCCTAGTATTCGAACGTGTGACACTGAAGCCATGAATTGAAGGTGAGCCCCACGGAGCAGACCTGCAATCCCAGGGACTCAGGAGGCTGAGTATTGCACCTTCCAGGCACCCTGAGCAACTCAGTGAGACGCTGTCTCAAAATAAAAAATAAAAAATACCACAGATATGGCTCAGTGGTACAGTGCTTGCCTAGCCTGCATAACCCTGGGTTTAATCCCTAGTACAGCAAAAAAAAAAAAAAAAGTGTGACATTGGCATTATAGGGACATGTTTCCTGGTGGTCTCTGCTGTAAGTGTGACCCAGGCTAGTACAGCAGCAGTTCCTGGTCCGTGTGACAAGAATTCCGTGTATCCTGCCATCTCTGACGTCTAATTCTGACCAGTGGAACATAAATACAGTATTCACAGATCTTTTCACTTTATATTCTCCCTCTTTCCCCCTTTCTCTCACCCTACAAAAGTACTTAGGTCCCCCTGTTCAAAAAGAAAAATTCCTCATATACTACAGATCCTTTGATAAGCCGTCCTATTTCCCTTCTTCCATTCACCACCAAAAGTTACCCAAATAGTCTGCGCTCGCTGGCCCCACCCACTCGCAGCTCCGTTCACCCTTCTCTCACCACACTCTAGAACAATGATGGCAAGCCTTGTAGACTTTTCAATGATACACACAGCCCACTGCGGCACACATGCCATAGGTTCACCACCACTGCTCTAGGAGATGGCTCCTCGCGTATTGCAGAGCGGAATTGCTTTTTCTGTTCTGGTTCCCTCTTAAACCTTGTACAGCATTTACTCCATGCCCATCACCTTCCCCTGGAGCCTCTCTCTTCTGTGGCATCCACACTGTGGTTTCTTTTTGTCCTCTTCCTCTCTGACAAATCCATCCCAGGCTCTTGGGGGTCCTCTTCCTCTGCCAGCCCTTCAGGCCTGTTTCTGTTTCCTCTGTTTTAAAGACTTCAGAGGTGATGCATGGCTCAGCCCACATCATCCTGCTTCCAGACCCCCATCTGCTTCTTCCTGTGTCCTCATCTCTCTACTTACTACCCATCCCTGCCTGCATGTCCAGAGATTCCTCAGATGTTGCACAAAGCTGAACTCTGTGTCTCCATCCCTTGCTTGCTCACATTTTCTGTGGCAGCCTCCCATATTACAAGTCTGAGATGCGCAGGGCTTCTCCCCATCCTCATTCTCACCCTACCCTTTATTCCCAGATGTTTTTAAAAGTCTTGAACTTGACTCCTCTCTCACATTCCCATGGCCTTTGCATTAATTCAAGCCTCCATCATCTCTTCCTCAGACAAGTGTAGCAGCCTCTTAATGAATCCATCTCCCTGCTGCTCATCAACACGGTGGCTATAAGTATCTTCCTAAAAACCAAATCTTATCACTTAGCCCTCCCCAGCCACATAAGCTAGGGCCGTTGCGTCTGTGGTTCTTTCTACCAGAAAAGTCCCTATCTCCTTTGACCCCCTATCTCCATCCCCTTGCAGCTCCCTGCCAGCTCACTCTCAGGGCTGTGGGGGAGGTCTTGTGTGAAGCTGTTACCAAGTTGGTTGCTGTTTTATGAGCTTTCTACAGGCCACATGTTTTATCACTTTACCTTGTCAGTTCTATTTCAGCGGGCCATGTACCACTTCAGAGAAGGACTTATTATTGGTCAGTCAATCAGCCCACCACTCATAATGCCCTGCCCATTGAAATACCTTTTCCTGATGTATTGTGGCCCTGACTTTCATTCTCATGGGTTTTGTTTCTTCCCCAGCTCTGGCACTTCCTACCTCTTCCCTCCAACTTTTCGGGTTGGACTTTCCAACTCAGATTGGCCTTCCCAAGGTCTTCACACTTGTGCCTTCTTCCTGCCCCATTTATTTTCCCACTTGTCCTCAGTCTTTTAACATCTTTCATCGGTCAGCTGGAAGCACTAGAAGGAGTTTTAATTTCTGTGATTTACTTCTGTTCTTTATACTGTGTTGAATATTTCATGATAGGCCAGACTTGAAGTCCTACCAACACATTACTACTTTTTGCCTTCAGGCAAAAGAAATTCTTCAGCCAGTAAGAAAAGAGTGACACAGCCTGTGACCAGAAAATTAATAGCCTGGGTTGAATCCTTCATAGATTAAAGACTCATCAAGGCTTATTTCCTGGAATAAACTGCATTGTTTGGTGATGATGTGTCTTATGCTGCTTTAACACAAGAGGAAACATTTTAAAAGAACAAAACTACTTTTTATTAAACTATACTTTCACCAAAAAAACTGAACTTAAGTACATGTTGCCACTTTCCAGAGTGAACTTTTAAATTCATTTACTCACTCATCCATTCAACTGATTGGGCACCGGGGTTTTGGGGAGGAATTTCCACAGCAGGAATTGAATAGTGCTGGGAGAGATCTGTGCTTCTGTAAAATCCTATTATGATAACGAAAGTATGTTTGAAAGTAAATAGCACCCAGAAAAATGTAAGTAATCCTGGGTATTTACGAGACAGCATGAAGTAAGTCTGTAATAAAGTCACATTTGAAAAGCACTGTTGGCATTAGACTCTTAAAAGGAATAGATCCGTGTTATGTTGTTTTGGAATTTAATCCATCATATAGTTGCATCTTTAAAAACTAGGAGTGACTGATTATATATAAGTTCTTGATCTGAAATTTGGTTTAAACCTTTTAAACATCTAGATAGTTAACATTTAATTCTCAGATGTGCCAGACTCTGCTTTTTATGCAAAGTATAAATGCAAAGATCATAAGTATACCAATCAAGACTATTCTTTGATGAATCATTCATCCACCATATATTACACCGAGTATAAGGCACCTCAGTTGCCTTTTTGTAGTGATCAAATAACTTATGAAATGAATGAAAATGTTTAAAAGTCTTTTCTGGCTCTACTGGACATTGAGTCCAGGGCCTTCACACTGAGCTACATCACTAACCCTTTATTTATTTTTTATTTTGAAACAGGGTCTCCCCAAATCACTAAGTTGCCCACACTGGGTTTGAACTTGTGATCTTCCTGCCTCAGTTTCTCAGAGCAGAAATTGTAATAAGTTTTACCCTTAACAAAGGGATTGTAAGATTGCATCACAGACTGACCCATTTCATACCTTTCCCTGTGTGTTTACCTGGACCAGACCAGTTTACCTTGAAGGTTTTCATTAATTAAGTGGAAGCCTCACTGCAGCACGGCCAGGGAGCTTATCCTCTGGTCTGGTCCTCTTGTGCAGGTAGAGGACTTGAGACCTGGTGTCTACCAGGCAGGGAAGAATGAATGAAGTGTGCTTTATTCACTCACTAACACAGTTTTTCCCATCTGGCTGCCACAGATGGGTAGTCCTCCTTGCTAGAACTTGCCAAACAGCAAGCGCAGTGGGGTTTCAAGGTCACACTGGCTAGGAGAGATGTTGCACAACATGGTCCCTGTGAGGGGACCATGACAGAATCCCTCATCTCTGTCAGCAGGTGGGAAGTTAGAAGTCCTTGAAAACGACAGGTTTAATTTTGTTAGTCCCACATGCCTTGGGCTTATTTGACCACAGGGCCCTTTTCTCGAAGGACCTTTTGTTGAACAATACCTGTTACATGTTCCACAGAGCCCACATGAGGAAACACAGCCTTAAGCCTCAATTACTTCATGTTCTTTGGCAGGATGTTTTGCCCACCCAGATTTTCCAACAGACTATTCAAATTGAAACCTCTGTTATGAACATAAAAATCCTTCACAAAATAATCTGCATGGTGCTCATTTTCTCTCCTCCAGACAAAAAATTAAATCAGCAGAAGCCAGGGCCAACCCTGTCATTTAGAGTAATTCTACACCCCAAAGCTGATTATTAAGCCAGCTTTTCTGGCAAAAGCTGCTTCAAAACCCACCATCAGGTGTTAAGAACCTGAAGGGAGAAAACTGTATGTTTTTATACGATGTTAATGTCTCTTGCCCAGTGTTCCTTTGCTTTACTGTCTGGATGCAAACAGCACTGGGTGCGTGTACAGGAGACACTTCTGCACTGCAGTAGTCCCCACTCACGCGGCACTGAGCCCTACGTGTGGCTCCAACTGCATTCCAAGTTTTACCTATGGAAAAGCCTTACACATGGCCACTGTTACCCTCTGTGTCTCACACATGGGGAAACTGAGACTTAGGGACTTGCACAAAATCACACAGATACTAAGTGGGAAGGCAAGATTCAAAGCAGGCTGTTGTCTCTGCTCTCCTCTGGGGATACACTCCATCCAACACACTTCACGAAACACCTCTCCGTGCAGTTAAGAAAGCTGATTACCGAGGACTGAATCTTCATCCAGACTTGGCCTTGGACAGAACCTCTACAGGGCTTATTTCTTTTGGGCCATACTGAAGGCCGAGAGAGAGAGAGGTCACTCGGACTCGGGTTTGGGTACTGGAAGTGGGGCCTCCAGTGGCGAATTACGTGTCTCTTTGGCCGAATCAGCCCCTGGACTGCCAGTGCCTTTTTACCACTGCAGACAGGATGATGGTGCCTTCAAGTCTGGTTAGATTAGAGAACCAATCCAGAAATCCCAAAATCAATTCCTCTGGAAAGACTTCAGGTACCAAAACCCATTTTCTATTACATGGCTTCAGATTGTCACAAACTTAGTGGTTTAAAACAAGACAGATGCCTTTCTGCACTTTTCTATGTCAAAAGGCCAACCCAGGTCTCACCACACTAGCACCAAGGTGCTGGCCGGCTGCACTCCTTGCCAGTGCTTCCAGGAAAAAGTCCATCTCCTTGCTTCCTGGAGCGTCAAGGCCACCAGAGTTCCCTGGCTTGCATCTTCCACAGCTGTCCCCAACCCTAGCCGGGGAGGGTGTTTGCTTTGAAGGACCTGTGTTGGACTCGCAGGATACGCTCACCATGTCACAGTCCATAGCCTTCCTTGGGACTGTGCCAAAGAGCCCCTTTGCCATGTAACGTAACACAGTTGCAGATTCCGGAAACTTAGGTCATGAACATCTTTGGGCACCTTTATGCTGCCCACCAGGGCTGCATCACTTAACTTGCCATGCCCGCCTTTGTCACCTGGAAGGTGAGGACAGTGGCGGCACCTCCCTCCTCAGGTGGTCCTGGGGATTGTGTGTATCAGCACAGGAAGCTCTGTGGACAGGCCACGTGTGCTGTGGGTGCACAGTAAGAGCTGTCTGTATCTCTCACCTCACAGATAGCAGTCAGCAACGTAGCCTCTTCCTGCAGCCCAGCAACCATGAAATCACAGCTTCTTTAGTACTGGTAGTATCTAATGTTGTAGAAAAACATTAACATTAATTCATACTTCTTGAGTATTTTATTCCCGGAAGCTATGTGACCTCTTGGCACAAGGCAGAACCCAGGGCAACTACAGTCAGGCTGTGAATAATAAGCACTCATGATTTATTTATCTGAAGCCACAGAGATGGAGTTTGCAAAAAAAAAAGAAAAAAGAAAAAAGAAAAGCATACATGGTTTTTAAAACTGGTAACAACCACCCTCAGCCCCACAAAAATGAAGAGTCTGCATGCAAGTAGATGTAGCCACCACGCACTGTACATCAATGCAGGAAGAACTTGCCGTCCTCTGGCAATAACGGCAGTGCTGCTGGGAGCGGGCTGTGGTTGCATCAGGTGAGGAACAGAAGCCTGTGCTGGGAATGGGGGTCGCCAGGCCCAGAGGGTCTTTCTGTTAAGTGGGTGAGGTGCAAAGAGGCTGGGACACCAGAGTTTTGATGGCAGCTTTAGAGAAGGCAAAGAGATGGTGCTGTAATAGCTTTTGTAGCAGGGCTCAATTAAATTAAAGGCCTGGCAAACGAGTCCACTAAGAAAAAGTGAAAATAACTCATTTAATTTACCAAAAGGAAAGTCCGACGGATGATTTAATCTTCCATATTGGATGAAAAGCTTTCAAAACCAGAAAGATACCTGCTGTATGCCATTGCCCATGGAGAATTACAGAAAGACACAAACCAACAAGTGAAACCTTAAATTGCAACAGAAATCCAAGTTGATTTAGAGAGGGCTCTGCGAGTAAAGTGCTGTCCTGGAAGTACTAAAGTCCCTACCTCCAGCAATTTTTAAGAAAAAAATAGGTGATGGTACATTTATTTGTCTGCTGTCAGAAAAGTAAGCCTTCATGTGTATGATTTCAGTCCAGGGACATCGTCTCTTCTAAAAATAATAATGATAATTTGGCTTCAGGTTATCTTAAGGGCTACAAAAATATTTTTAATCTTAAAACAAAATTCGGAATTACACTAAGAGTTTTCTTAAGGGTAGGAACATTTTAGACTTTCAGTCAACTGTACTTATTGAACACTCAGTTATTAGACCTAGGTCTCTTTATGTAAGTTGTTTGTAATAAATTTGAGGTGTAATTTATGTATTAATGCCATAAATACTTATTAACTGACTGTGTGCTAGGCAAGAATAGATGGGCCCCTGTTTGCAGTGAGCTGGCATTCTGGTCGGAGAGACAGACAAGAAACATGCAGTATGTGAACCAGAAATACGCTAGGCAGTGATGAAGCTGCTACGGGAACCTGAAGCCAGGCCGCACCACGATGACTGGGTGGCTCTTCTACATCAGAGTAGTCAGGAAGGACCTCTCAGAGGAGGTGAGAGTCTAGCTGAGAGCCCAGTGACTAGCAGGAGCCATTGTCCAAAGATCTGTTAGTGCAAAAGCTCAAAGGCAGGAATGAACTGAAAGAACAAGGAAGAAAAGAAGAGAGGGAGAGAGGGAGGAAGGAAGGAAGGAGAAAGAAGGGGATAAAAGAAAAAGAAAAGAGGCTCCATCGTGCCTGGCACGGAGTGGACCATCCAGAAGTGAGTGATACAAAATAAGGTCCAAGAAGTTGATGGGGGCTTTGTAATCCAGGAGCTAACTGGATTTTAATATTCAACTGGAATAGAAACTCAAAGGAGGTTTAAGCAAAAAACTGATTGGATCTGATTTATATTTTTATTACCTGTATCATCCTGGATAGATTTGATAAATATAATGCAGAGCAAAAAAATCAAGCAAGTGAGACAATTCCATTTGGATAAAGGAAGGCCAAGCACATGCAAGAATAAACAAGTTGTTTGGGAATATGTAAAATATGATAAACTATAAAACGTGAACATGAATGTGAAATTCAGCAGCGATTCCTGGGATGTGCAGCTGGGGAGGGGCACCCAAGAGATCTCCAAGGTATGATAGGTTCTTCTTTAGGTTGGGCAGAGGGTATATTGCTACTGTAAACAGACGAAATGTATAGCGTATACATTCTTCTCTATGAATTAAGTATTTCATTCTTCCAATTGTATTTTTAAATAATTCTTCTGGTTGCTGAATGGCTGGCTTGCTGTAAAATCAGAGACAAATCAGATTATAGCATAGTCCAGACAGGATGGCAGAGGGTGAAGGAAAGAGGAATTTTTGGCTTGGGCGACAAGACGGATACTGAGCACGGAGGCTCCAGGAAGAGCCCACTGGAAAGTAGGGTTGCCCATGTTTAATAGTGTGCAGTGGCTATTAAACAGGCACGTGGACATGTCTAGATAAATGAGACTGGAGATGCAGGAGGTCAGCACTGGACAGTTAGATTTGGGTGTCACAGGCAGATAGGTGGTGCGAAAGTTCTGGCTTCCCATGGCTGAGGCTCCATACATTGTTCTTCTGTGTTTATTTATAATCATCCTTAGGAACCTCAGTTACCCTCAACTCTTATGAGAACTGTTGCAAAAGCAAAAAAGTATGGCATTTTAAAGACTTTGCATAGCATAACTTAACTCTTTTTTCATCTTTTCCTTCTCTAGATTTTAGAAATATTAACTTTCTGCATTCTGCTCTACTTCCATAAAAGAAAAGGAATGAAGCACATTGTGATTCTACTAACTCTGGTGGCACTTCTAGGTAAGGACTATTTTGTATTACTGTCTAATCAGGCCATGTTAAATCATAAATGAGGTTTGAAAGGTAGCACTTGAGTGTTCTATTCCTTTATTGCTGTTTCTGTTTTTCAGCTCTGACCTATAGAAAAAAACCGAGTCTAAATAATAAAAGTTATGCTTTGCATCACTCAACTGATATATATTTAATTCTCTTAAATATATACTTAAGGATTTTCTTGGTAGTTTTACATCCTGAAAATTTGAGAATTTTCTAGCAAATAACTGAAAAATATTAAAAGAAACAAACTAATGAACCTATTAATTCTTTTTGGGGAGGAATTACTTACTGAGCTCTATCCTGTTTATAGTTCCTAGGTAATTTTAAGATATGGCTAATATGAAACAACTAGCACATTTCTTTTATGCATTGCTTACTGGCTCATTTACTTTTTAAAGAAGTTCCTTGCAAGGCTGGAAATCTGATGCTTCAATGATCCACTATATTTTAATGTACCCTCCCTTCTCTCCCCACCTCTCTCACACACACGCCCACCCCAATGTACCAACACTGGGAGATCTCACAGAACATTTGGGAAATTCCCTTTTCAGGAATTTATTTATACCTCTTCCTTTACCTCTTCTCTGCCAGCAAGTCATCCCATACATCAGGTACTGTTTGCTATGACTTTGTAGGTTTTACCTCCACCATGGGGAAGGCTGCAGGCCCCATGCTCATGAAATGCTGGGATTGTCATAGCTCCATCTCCTTTATAGTGAAGGTTTTGTGTTTGTGATAGTTACTTTTAGAAACAATGTGGTACTCTACACTCTATTCGGGTATAATGTTAATCAAGATAACAAACAGAAAGGAAGCTTTTTTTTCCAAGTTACCAGAGAGGGTGAACAAAACCAAATAACAAAAAAGAGGAAAATGTACAGTATATAGAAAAATACTGACAATAAAGGGAACTTTACATAGGAACATTAAGTTAACAGAGTTAAGTTCATACATATCAGTTAAGAGCATAAATGTAAATGGAATAAGTTTACCTAATAAAAAGAGTCTCAAATTTGACATCAGAGAAACTCTCAAGTTAATTTTGAAAAAGATTCTGAAATAGGATGCAGCCCATTTGCATAGGTTGGGCTCTGACAGTTCTTCAGATAGCCACCACCCAGGCCTCCAGGGTTCACTTTCCCCGGGCCTCCAACCCTGGCCCAGCCACGATTACCACTGAGTATTTACACAGGGGCCTCTGGGACCAGGATCCTTTCTGATAGGCTTCAGTGGTCTTGAAGTGTTTCGGCTGTATACACCAATTTTACCTGAAGCAAGGTAACGCGGGTAACTTGAAAGTAGAAGAAAGTGGGGATCATGATATTACTATCTAAGTTAAAAATCAAGACAGAAAACATTAAATGTGATGGAAGGGGGTAATTTGTCCTGATTGAAAAAGAAATAAAGAGTCTAATCCAGAACATTACTTCCAATATGATGCAGAAAATCTTCAGAAAATTGTAAAACTATTTTAATAGAAATGTTAATATTAAAAGAAGTAGGAGACTGCCCTAAGCTCTTACAAGATAAGTAGAAATAAAAATATGTTTAAAGGTGTTGGGGATTTAGCTCAAGTGGTAGAGCACTTGTCTAGCAAGTGCAAGACCCTGAGTTTGATCCCCACCACCAAAAAAAAAAAAAAGTGTTTAAAACTAAGGATCTGAATATTTATCTTACTGTTGCACAAGTGTAGTGCTTTTGCTTTTTAAAACAATTAAACCATCATCAAAATAAAGGGGCAAAATAAATGTGACTTTCAAATCACTTGAAAAGCAATAGTGTTTATTGTAAGCATCTGAATATTTAATATTGAACTGATACCTCTAATATTGAACTCTAAATCCGGAAAACAGAGAATGCGCTTTCTTTCCAGTGCCTGTGTATCATTTACAAAAGTTGATTATATAATTGGTCTCTTAAAAAGATCCTCAATAAATTCCAGGAAGTTGAATAGTACAGACCACATTCTCAGATCACAGTGAAATAAAAACAGAAAATAATAACAATAGAAACCAGCAAACCCCTACCACCTGGAAATATTAACGGCTCACAGACTGCAGCTGGGTAAAGAAAAACCAAGACTTCATTGCAGCACATATTTCTTAAATTATTGTGAAAACAATATTAAAACCTATAGTTCATCACTAATGCTGTCTTCAGAGCAAATTAGTTGTTTTAAATTTAAGTTAAAGAACTCAGCTCAAGAAGTCAGAAAAAAATACTGAAATAAGCCTAAGGCAGGCAGAAAAGAGCAATTGGTAAAGGCAAAAATTAATGACATAGAAAGCAGAAAAGCAACAAATCCATAAATAACCCCGTGAATTGGTTCTTAAAAGGCAACTAATGAAACACATCCTCCTTCACAAAGAAGTCTCAAAATAAAAATGGGAGATAAATGGATGAAAGGATATATGTATATTATTTTAATAAAACTTAAATACTTACTTTACATAAAACCTAAACAAACTACTTACTTTTTAAATGAAAATAACTATGGAAGAAATAAAAGAACGTAGGCCTACAGTTGCAAAAACAATGTCTTTAAACCTTGAAAACGTTAGCATCTTTTAAAAACATGATCAGATAATACTGATCCCAATCTGAAAAAGATAGCACAAATGTAGAACACTATGAACTCATTTCACCGCCAAATACTGATGCAAAAAATCCCAAATGAAATACTAGCAAAGAGAATCCAGAACAACCCATGTTCGTGACCAAAGGATCTTAACAAAACTTGTTCTTTCTCTTTGTAACACTTAGGACCATTTGTACTCAAATTTTACTTCCGTGTTTAATACATTCTTATGAGCTAGCTTGTCTTCCTCCCAGATTAGTCCCATGAAGGTACAGACCATGTATTTCATTCATACTATATATACTTTACCTGGAACTGAGCACATAAAATGAGCACACAATGAACACTTGAGTTAATTAACTAGTTAGTTCATTAGGGGAATAAAAGGATGATTCTTTTTTGATTTTTTGAGACAGTGCCTCACTAGGTAGCACAGGCTGGCTTCAAACTTATGGTCTTCCTGCCTCTGAAAGGATGATTCTTTAAGAAATTATTATACAGTTGATCACGTTAACAAATCAGAAGGGAAATGTCAAGTTGTTGGTCAAATGGCACAAACTTTCAGTCATAAGATGAAGAGTTCTGAGGAGCTAACATACAACATGATGACTACAGTTAATGATAATGTATATTTTATTTTTGCCCAGAGTAGATACTAAATGTTCTCACCACATACACATACAAAAATACTAGTTATGTGAGGTGATGGATACGCTTACCAACTTGGTTGTGGTAATAATTTATATAAATATATATAATCATGTTATACACCTTAAGTTTATACAATTTTATTTTTCAATGATACCTCAACAAAGATGGAAAATTCATAGAAAGGAAATATCATGTAATTATCTCAGTAGGTGCTGAAAGGCATGTCAAGGCTGAATATCCATCCCTGGTAAAGAACTTGACCGTGGAATTCCAGAAGTGTTCTCTGCACAGTAAGAGATGAGAGAAGATGCCACCCTGTCACTGTGCTCTATCTGCTGTTTGCGCATTTCACAGTGATCTGTCATGACTTTTACAAGAAAAAAAGATTATGAAAGTCATGTAACAGCTTCAAAAAATATAGTGTTATATAAAATGGAAAAAATAGCACACAATATTGTACCTGTGTTTATTGTGATCGAAAGCACGTGAGGCAGAAGCTGGAGATGAACGAGAGGGAATTTAAAGTGTTAGGCAGAGTGTTTTCTTTATTGTTGCTATTATAGTGTGTGAAGGATATAAAATGGAACTAAAAAGTAAATAGCTAGTGAGTGCAATCAGGAGGAAGGAAATCTGGCTTCCACTGAGTGGCTCCCTTTGCTTGTGCCAGTGACCTTTCTTTTACAGACATGTGCACGCACATGGACACACACACATACACACACAGACGGATAGACAGATTTAGTTGTAAATTGACAGCTTATAATTGTATAAAGTTATAAGGTACAAAGTGATGCTATGATTTATGAATACCACATGGAATAATTAAATCAAGTTAATTAACATAACCATCACCTCAAATACTTGATTTTTTTGTTATTTGAGATACACTGTTTTAGCAATCTTAAAATGTCGACAAAATCTCTGGCAAAATATTGCGTGGGGTTCTGTTTGTTTGCTTTCCAGAGTTCTGTTGCACAGTGTGGTATGTACAGTGGATAACAGAGTCTTGTGACGTCCTTTCTGAAAGCACCCCCAGGCCCCAGCACAGTCCTTCGCACAGATCAGGAAGCTGGAGAAGCAAGAAGTTCTTCTGTCCTTAGGACACACTGCTTGCTTGTCAAAGCAGAACTAACAAATGAAATTCTGATGGCTCTAAACAAGAGACACTGGTCTAGGACCTACCCATCTAGGAAGTCCATGGAACAGGATGAAGACCTAAGAATCCACTGAAAGGGAAGGGCTGAATTTCAAACACAGGGTGGGCACATGATGGTGTTGTAACGGGGAAAAGAATGTTTGTTGCTGATAATTAGGAAAACAGAGAAGAAAGCTATAAAGATCCATGCTGTGGAGCACTGTAGCACAGTACGACAGTGGGGCTGGCATTCTCCAGAAGGCAGCTCGGCAGATGTTTCAGAAGCCTTCATGGTGGCTGTCAACACAGTAATTCCCCTTCATGGGATTTTCCGAAGGAAATAGGCAGAATGATAGACAGATTTATATTCAAGAGTATTCACTGCTGCCTCATATTTGATAGTAAAAGAAAATGGATTCAACCTAAAGATCCAAAAATAAAGAATTGTCAAAATAAATTACATGCATTCATACAAAGGCATCCTTTACAGCCCATAAAAATCAGGTTTGGGAAGAATACTTCATGGCATAGAAAATATTTAATGGTAACAGAAAATAGGCTCCTGGTAGTGTGTTCCACGTGATTCACATGTTATGATACATTCATACTTACAAGTGGAGAGATAATAATGCACCCAAATGTTAAAAATGATTTGGGGGTGAGTGTCAAGATTACAGAGTGATTTTAATTTTTCATTCCAAGACACTCTGCATTTTTCATTTTTTATGAACATGTAATTCTGTAGACATATTTAGTGTAGAGTTTATTCTTATTTGCAGTGGTATGGAAAACAACTGACAGTATCTTAATAAACTTCCTTCTAGCCTTTTTTTCTATGCATATATAAGTACATTAGAATGATATGACATTACAATTTTGTGTGTCCATGTATCGTCATCACCCACCCCCCTCCTGAGAAAAAGCTTTGAAATACTTGACACCAATCTAGAAATAATTTGCAGTTATAATAGTGATTAATCAGTTGACGGTTGTATATGCTTTGAAAATATAATCATTAACTGTAGAAACTGATAGTTTGTTTAGCAGTATAATAAAAATAATTCTAGTTTTGTTTTTAAGTGTAATTTAAGATCAGATGGTGGCTAAATTTGATGACCCTTAAGGTCTCCTGCAATCTGGAGGTTCGGAGGCTAATGGAACAGTGTGTCCAATTGCTCTTCCATTAATTATCCCTTCAGGAGACTTGCTCGCTTCAGACCACAAGACTGTAAAATGTGTTGTGCTCCAGGATCAGGCAGTGTTTGGGGAGGAAATGAAGGTCCTTGAAGAGCTGACCTCCAAACTCAAACCATCAAGTGACACACAGATCTCTACAGATACTTAAAATTCCTAGATTAGCTAAGATATAACTATTGTCATAATCAGTCAGCTGTGACATCTGAAATCAGGTCAAGAGACATTTTAAACTGGAGAGGAGCCTGTTTTTGTAATTTTTCACCTTGTCTCTTTTGTTAATCTTGACTTTTAACTGAAAAAATGCCTACTGTGAAACTGTATCCAAGTACCCTTCAAGGTATGGTATATTTTCAGGTTTGGGTAAAGGAAATTATAGGAGACGCTTTCTGGTTGGCCTTCACCTGCTATTTTAAACATCTTTATATATATATAAAGAAATAATACCTTTTCAAAAGCTAAAAGGAAATATTCAGATATATTATGACAAATAGATTAACAGCAACAAAGGGAATAGGTCTCCTTCACAGTGCTTTTGATTTCATAGAAAAATAATTTCTGAACTTTCTGTGGGCTTCAGCCAAACTATGGGATTGTTTGCAATAGTAACTTCAAAGGACCTGAGACAGAACAAAAGTACTATGTTCTTCCTACAGAAACCCAAGAAGAAGACACACAGTCCTTTCACAGTGCTCTAACCTTATCAAGTCCATTTTTCTAACTGCTATTCACAACCCATAAAAAACATGTTCTCTTAAGGGATGAGTCCCTCTTTTGTGCAGGAAATAAACAGATATTGCTTATGTAAATCTTAGATTTAGAGTCCACTGTTAGAAATGAATACTCAGCCCTGGTCCAGCTGCCCTTTGTTGTATGTCAAAAGGCATTTCTAATAAAACTTCTAGGCATCTAACAAAAGGCTAATGCACAGAGTTAGTACGATGCTTAGTAAACGCAAAGAGTAAGTTCCTTTCCAGCTTCTAGTCTTTCCATCTATTCAGCTTTAAATTTTTCAGTATAGTTTAATATTTTCCCATAAATGTTGCATAGATGGCCTGACTTTTCTTATCTCCTCCCTTCATTGTTTTTGCTTTTCCCGTGCACTGGTAATCCCAATCTCCACAGCATCCTTTCAACA
This sequence comes from Hystrix cristata, assembly GCA_004026905.1. Classification (NCBI taxonomy): domain Eukaryota; kingdom Metazoa; phylum Chordata; class Mammalia; order Rodentia; family Hystricidae; genus Hystrix; species Hystrix cristata. Next base: position 22,159 of record PVJO010011430.1, on the reverse strand, counting down.
GCCAGGGCTGGAAAGTAAGCGTCTTTCTCCAGAGATTTAAAACAAAAAACCAAAAACACCACCCAGACCCCCAGCAGGCCGTCAGCTGTCCGAAACACATTTAAAGTCCAGCACAGCTTGAGCAACAGAGCTACTGCTTGGTTTGTATCACACTCTCCTCTACACCACTCACAACAGTTTCCATTCTTCAAGTGTAATTAGGATATTTATGCCTCCACCACGTACACCTAAGGTCTGAGTCTGTAGTCCTGTCTCAAATATGTGCTTTACTTATGTTTTTGTTTTCTTTTCCAGCCTCAGTGACTGTCATATCAGTAAAAGCTGTCTCAGGCATGATCACTTTTTCTGTGACGGATAAAATGCAACTAACTTATCCCATCTTCTATATCATGTTTGTCATCATGATAGCATCTTGTGTTTTCCAAGTCAAGTAAGTTAGCTTCTACCTCCTCACTAATCTTTCAGCATTCCTGAGCTTCTCTGAGCATTCATCTTAATTGACTTCAGATGATAATTAGATTGAGCTACAATTGCTGAGGGTGAAGAGCCTACAGCTTAGCCACAGCCGACATGCCTCGCCTTGTCCTTCACATCCAATAATAGGCTTTTACTGAGCATCGCCTTCACGTCTTGTGCATTCTAAAGCGCGGCCATAATCCAGCCGAGTGTGCTCTGATGCTTTCCTGATGCTCTTCTGCTTGTAATTAATATCCATCCTACACAGGTTGTCATTTGCAATAAATCAAAGGGGCAGGTCCACATCCAGAATTTCATTCTAAATATAGGAAATACGTGAACCCTTCACCTTCACTTCTTAGCTCATGCTCATTAATTGCCCAGAGATGGACAAAACCAGACATTTGGCCGGGAGGCAAATCCTTTCCCCAGAACTTTGCATCTTTAGCCAGAATTTTCTTTGCACCCTTGGGATTGCAGAATGATTGTTTTATGTTTCTCTTGGGTCCGAATAGTGGTGACATGGAATATTTTAATTTCTGTCCTCTCTCCCCCTCCTCCATCTGCTCTAATCACTTCCCCTCCATTTCACATTGTGATTATGCCCCCGCTTGCTACATTCCTTTGAGCCAGCCAGAGAGTTTTCTGTTCACCCCAAAGCACTATGCTGACCACCCAGTGCCAGCAAGGTGATCAGAGCTCAAACTCAGAGTGTGAGTGGCTCCCTCTGTAAGTCATAGAAGCAAAGTCTAATTGTTCTGGGCTGGATGCAGGCAAGGTCTGCGGAGGGTTACTGGAGAAGCCAGTGTTTTGTTTAGCATGCTTCATAAGACTGAATGTGTTTATAACACTCAAATCTTGCTATTATTTGTCTTCTCTCTCTCTTCTGCATGAATCCATACTGCACTGTATCTTTTGGGACTTAGTGATAGTATGATTATCCTCATACTATGCTTCAAGAATATAAAAGACACACACAATTGAAGGTGAACTGTGTCTGTTCACCCATCTTTCAATCCCTGCACCTGTCACAAGATAGAACTGTGGCTCTCAGCCGTGGCTGCCCAATAAATTTATCTGAGGAAGTTTGCTTGGACATATGACATGAACATATGTGTACATGTGCACATGTATCTGTACATTCATGAATGCCTACATACATGTATGTATACACACACACCCCTAGGCTATACACACACAGTTTTTTCTTTTTCTTTTTTTGTTTGCTCGGTTGCTTGAGATTGGCACCTAAGCATTTGTGCCTTTTTAAAGCACCTAGGTGATACCCAAGCAATTTAGTGCTTTGGAAAATAGTCCAGCCCCTAAGGGGGCAGCACAGTGCGGTGTGGGAACCTGAATTCCTGCTGGTGCCAGAGCGGGAAGCTGAGATTCCACATGTGCTCTGCAGCTGGAGCGCCAAGCATTGTTTTTGAAACATTAAACACTCCTTCACTTCTCCATCTTCTTTCTTGGTACGTGGCATGTCAATGGATAGCTCTACTATTCCCCAGATATGATCTTTAACAGATTCTAGGGCCTATCCTAATGAATCAGCCTCAGTGTGATACTGGTCCAGCAGCTTGAATTGCTTCCAACTCAAACTTCTGTGGCCTCGGAATATGATTAATTGCTTTTCATTGTTACTGTTGTTGGTTTAAACAGACCATAAAACCTGACATCTGATCTCATACATCAGATGCATATAAGCTATGACTGCTGATTGGAAATGCCCTCTCGCTGCACTTCCTTTCCCTTTGTAGTTGTAGCTAAAGAACATGCATTTCTTGAAGTCATTGTTAACTTATTCCTGAGCATCTCCAAGCCTGAGCTTCAAAAAGTACCTTCTGCTGTAGGTTCCTGAATCAAGCCACCAAGCTCTACAATACGACAACGGTGGTGCCAGTGAACCATATTTTCTTCACAATCAGTGCCATTATCGCGGGTGAGTATTGCCTTTCTGTGTGTGTAGGTGAATCCATGCCACCACAAGCGTAAGTGAAGTCTGTCTCAGAGTCAGTAAGAGAATCAAGGAATCTTTAGACTCTAAGGAGCTGCCTCCACCCGGTGACTGAATTTCCTCCATGACGTCCGCTAGGATGGGCTGTTCTCCCTGGTGCTTCCTGCCTCCTGAGACAGCTCAATCCTGTTTTGGATCCTGTCATTGTTCAGAGAGGTCTAATTATTGGAAAATGTTTCCTTAGGGCTGGGCCATAGCTCAGTGGCAGAGCACTTGCCCGGCATGGATGAAGCTCTGAGTTCCATCCCTGTAAACCCCCAAAAAAGTGTTTATTTTGGAGCTGAAATTAGTTTCCTTGTGAATTCAAAACAGTCATCTTTGTTATGCTCTCTGGAGTCTCCCTCCCTTGCCAGCCCCTCTCACAGTCAAAGCAGCTGAAAGGACCTCTGGAGTCTTGTCTCTGGGCTGAGTACCCCGAAGTCCATGAACTCTTCCCTCACCCTCACCATCCTGATCAGGGAGCGGGACCCCAAACCCAGTGCGGCATTCCAGGGAGGGCTGGCAGATGAGGATGGAAACTACGGCCTTCACCCTTCCGGCCTCTGTTTTCCTGCTCTTGCAGTTCTTATATTTTAATGGACAGTTTTCTTTGTATTACAGACAATATAAGTTTGAAGCTTGATCCAAACCAAAATACAGTAGATTCAAGTAGATCGTTTGTACATTCGCTACTGATATGCCCTAGCTCATTGGCTTATTTGGCTTACTTACCACCTTCTCATCTCAGAAGTTCATTTCTCAATGTAGAATTTATGTATTTTGGAGTTAATTGGGGATTACCTTTTTCCTAACTGCTACATCTATTTTATTTCCTGGTAAATAACGTTACTGCCATTGGGCAGTTTTTTAAAGTAATTAATACATTTTCTGTTTCCCAAAACTGACCCTTATATTTAAAGAAAAAGATTATATCTCAAGACATCTCATTTTTTTTTTTTAGCATTTTATGCTTTCTGATGAAGTGAGGGAGGATTGTATATTAGTACATCCTAGAATTATTGGGAAATGAAAAGAAAACCAAAAAGTTACAGGCACAACATACAGGATAATAATTAATATTAATGTGCAAAAAGGTGTGTAAAGAACGAAGTTCCCTAAGGTGAAGGTGTTCTAGGAGGACAGTAGGGCAGGTCTTCATCCCCAGCACATGGAAGAATCAGTGAGTCAGAAAGGCTGGAATTTCTGCAAATGCTAACAATTTATCTGTGTTTACACTGGAATGGAAGGCAAACTTGTTGACTAACTTCTCTGCCACCATCAAAAGTGTAGTTTAAAGTTAAAATGAGGTACCATATTTTGCTTACTAACTTAATAAAGTTTTCATTTGGTCTTTTTATTGCAAGAGCCACAGTAGACAAAACTGTGCTATCACAGGCACCCTCATGGGGTTGGGTAGGTGGTACCACCCTCCTAGATCTCAGCTCCATCATTTTTATCGTGATTACTAAAAATGTTTCTGCTTTTTCATTCTAATAACATGATCAAAAAGTAGGCGAATGATTTAAATACTGTAGCTGTTTCTGCAAAAAAGATATAGAATGGCCATGTGAAAAGATGTTCGGCATCACTAATCATCAAGGAAATGCAAATCAAAGCCACAATCAGACTCATTAGAATAACTGCTATTACATACAGAAAATGCATGGTGGTGCACCCCTGGTCATCCCAGCACTCTGGGAGGCTGAGACAGGAGGGTCACTAGTTCGAGCCCAGCATGGGCAATTTAATGACTTAGTGACACCCTGTCTCAAAATAAAAAACTTTTTTAAAGAAGCAGGGATGTATCTCAGCGAGAAGGCATGGGGTTCAATCCCCAGTACCAACACACACACACACACACACACACACACACACACACACAGAATATGAAGTATGGGAGAGGATGTGGAGTGATTAGAACTCTCATGCACCACTGGTAGAATATAAAATGGTGCAACATGGAAAGCAGTATAGCAGTTCCTCAAAAATACTAAAAATTGAATTACCAAATAACCAGCAAATCTACTTCTGGATGTATATCTGTAAGAATTGAAAGCAAGGACTTGAAAAGTTACTTGTATACCTGTGTTCACTACAGCATCTTTCCTAATAGCCAAAAAGTGGAAGCAATCCAGTGCCCACTGACAGATGAACAATGAACTAAATGTGATATATATAATACGATGGAATATTACTCAACCTTAAAACAGAAGGAAATGCTGACACAAGCTACAACATGGATAACCCCTGAGGACAGTATTCTATGTGAAATAACTCACAAAAGGAACAATACTGCAGAATTGTACTTCTTTGAAATATCTAAATATTCTAATTCATAGAAACAGGAAGTAGAATGGTGGTTGCCAACGACAGGGTAGGGGAGGAAATGGTGAGTTGCTTAATGGGAATAGTTTCAATTTTTCAAGATGAAAAAGTTATGGAAATTGGTTATACAACAACGTGAATATATTTAACCCTATTGAACTGTACACTTTAAATGTAAGATGGTAACTTTTACGTTATGTATATTTTACTACAACTTTTTAAAATAAAAAGTTTCTACTCTTTGAACGAGAAATTTCACTTCTAGAAATTCTAATGACAACAAAAATTCTAAAACATTGGGAAAAAACATGTAGAAAGAAGTTCACTGCTACTTTTAGAAACAATTTAAAATGCTCTTGGAGATATTAGTATTATAGTGCCTCAGTTTAGAATAACATAAAAATGATTACCAAGAAGTACACAATAAGATGGAAAATTCTTCCAAAATATTAACTCGTTGACCACTGTTTATGAGAATGGATGTAGCTCCTTCCTGTAAGAAGTTCTTTCTGTAGGTGAGGAGGTAAGGTTGGGACTGAGTACAGGACTCTGCTAAGGACGAGACTGTGTCTTGGTCTCCAGAGTCTCCAGTGGAGAAGGCAGTCAAGAAATATTTGTTTACTGGCTAGAAAGGCTAATACCGCATACACAAAAATCTAATTCTAGGTGATTCATAATTTAAAGATATCTTATTGAACAAAACTCTGCAAAGGCCTTGGAGCTCTAAAACAAGAAGAAATCATTGAGACACTCAGGGCAAGAAGCAGCTCCTCCAAGGAGATCTTGCTGGCTGGTTTCCCGATGCCCGAAGGGAAGTCCAGAAGGGGGAGGTGGGAGGGGCTGGAAAGGAGAGATGGAGCTGGAGCAACACCCCAGTGGCTAGCGTTGTCCAGGGCCCACATGGGCTCGTGGCCAGGCCTGCAGACCACAGGGTAACTAGGAGAGACCATAGGGCCTGCCATAGTGGGGCCGGGTCCCACACAGCCTCTCAGGCCAGACTTGCTGACCCCTGACCTAAAACTGCAGTTGGGAAAGGGTCATGAGAGCTTTGTTCTCTTGTATGCTCCAGTAGGGAAATCCTGCACTGGATAAGAAAGTTGCAAAAGTTATGTCAATTACATTGAATTTATATTAATGATAATTACACTATATAGAGTCTACAAGTCTGTGTTCTTTTTGGAATAATTTAAAATGTAAGTATGGCACACAAGGTTCGTTTTTAAGTTAACTACTGAATACATTTTAAAGGTAACCTTACATAGAAAAAATACATTATCATTTTTAAAACAACGTGTAAAAAAAAAAATGTGTAGTATTGTAAACACACATACTCTAACATTAACTTTGTCTCCTATTCCCATGTAGGTGTCGTCTTCTACCAGGAATTCCTTGGTGCTGCATTTCTCACTATATTTATATATCTGTTTGGGTGAGTAAATGCCTCAGAGGTAAGGTATGTGAAATCCTATTATTTTATATAGGATTTTTGGCATTGTACCTGAAGTATAGAAAACTGGAAAATAATGTAATAAACATCAGTTTCCTGAGCTCTTAAAAGTAACATATTATTCAACTTAACATCCTACATGGGGCTCAGTGTCTTTGACTTTGTGACTCAGGCCCCCTCTGAGGGTCCTAAAGCCTTGGGGATTTTCACTTCCAGCCAAAGTCAAGATAAATCCGCTGGCCTTGCAGCCACACCACAGCCTTTTGTACTATCTCAGACCTACCACACTCTTGGGAACAGGAGATTTCAAGTCTAAGGGTGTGAATGCCTCTGAGGCCACCCAAAATGAAAGGCCAAGGCTGGGGTAGAACCCTAGTTTTGGACCTAATAACCTCAGGTTGGTGGCATGTCTTTCTTGTGTTAGTGTGCCCAGCTGACCCCTCGTTGAGATTTGGTGGATGTCATTGCTGGCCAACAGACAGCAGAAGCTTGATGGCATCTCACCAATGTATAGACACTTCCATTGGCTCCAGCTGGCACTATATTCATGCTAGGCCACTCCTTGATCCGCTATGCAGCATGGCCACTATTATGCAAACTTGAGCCGCGTCTATTTTCAGCATAGGAAACCATCTATCTTGAAAATTCAATTTCATAAGACATTTGGGTGAGGCCAGACTTCTGGGGTCTGGAAACTATGACTACTCTTATGGCCAAGGACAATGAGATTTCTTAGAAAATTAAAGAATAAATTGTTTTTTCACTCATGTTGCATGCCAGTAATGGGTCTGGGCATGCATGGATAGAAAACGAGACCTAGTGTCTACCCAAAGGGTTTAGAGCCTGAATTAGCCTCCAGATGGTAAAAACCTGGGGCAGAGATTTATTGGAAGCTGCCCAACTCCTGGTTCTGGGTACAAATATTATTGGCTGCAACAATTAAGACAAGTTCTAGGCAACTTACCATGAGAAACAGGATAAACAAAACTGATGGAGTTTATGTCATCATGTAGAATATGGGGCTCAGTTATTTAATACCGCAAGCTGTTTCAGTGTTCCTGTGTTCTTTATTAATATCTGTCTTACAGGTGCTTTCTGTCATTCCTCGGTGTGTTTCTGGTCACAAGAAATCGAGAAAAGGAACATCTGCAACAGTCCTTTATTGATTTTGGAAATATTCCTGGTAAAAATATATACATCTCCTCTAACTCATAATAGAAAGTTTTATCCTTATAAATGAACAATTGTTGGCATTATTTTGGGTGTTAATATAAAACATAATTCTGACCATCAAAAAAAAAATACATTTACTGATGAGGCCAAAGGTGATGTTTTCAGTGTAAATGTTAAATTATGCAATGTCCGTTTCGCACAGAACACTGGGGCTGTAAAAGAACTGACAGCGTTTTCCTGATTTGAGGGATTTCTATTCTGGGCTTCCTTAAAGTGTGAAAGGGTGAGGGAAATCGTGAGGACTGGCTGCTTGGATTCCTGCTGTGTGGAGCGCCTCAGAAGGCACATTGAAGGACTCAGGTTAGGCCGCTAAGGAGCATCACTCCTGGGAAGACTGAGGTGGCTTGTGACATCATCACAGTCACCCGATAAAGAATAGCTTCTTCCCCTCCTCCTCCCTCATTCATCCAGATTAAGCCAATATATATATCATCGCTCCAGTTCTCATTTCCACTGAGAAATAATTTGCTCAGCCGTGTAGACAGCAGACCAGAACGAAGGAAGCAGTCTGCTGGGTCCCTACCGCCCATCCACCCCCAGCAGTCTCTAGCTTTGCTAGGAATTTGGGGTGACCTGTACATTTCCAGGAGTGGAGTATTCCCAGAGCTCCCCCACCATGCTGTTAGCACAGTGCCTTGCAACCAGAAACCATGAAAGTTTCATCCCTAAAACTGAGAAATGGCGGCTCGAGGAAATGAATTCATTGTTCTCTGCTGCGTGAGCCATCTTATCAGCCAGGAGCATTCAGTGCATGATTTGGCATTTGTGACAAGGGTGTGCATTGTTGATGGTTTGTTTGGAAATGAAGTTTGGTGGGAAATAAAGTCTTATTTTTTAACTCTTTTCCATTTCACAAAGTGAGTGAATGCTTCACATGAATCTCCTGGCTGAGCCAACCAGACTGATTTCCACCCCTCAGATGGACAGCACATGACCACATTATCAAGTGACATGGAATTCCAAGGCCTTTTCTTCCTTGACGTTTATCTTTTCTGTTTAGAGGGTGACCACATAATATTTTTAAAGGAACAAAATGTGGCTTAGATTGAACAAAAAGTATTAGGACTTTTTCTTCTGTAAGAGCTCAAAAGATTTTTTTATGATTATTATCTCCACAGGGAAACAAATGTTGGACAAAATACAACCAGATTCAAATGGCTTATCCTATGGAACCTTGCCTGATGGAAGTGACTCAACAAAGAGCCAAAGTGGAGAGAAGAAAGAGGTCTAAACTGCCGAGAGGGATGGCTGTTGGCCTGTTACTTGATACCACCTTTTTAAAAAATTGCACATGTTCAATTTGTGTCAGCAGCTATTTCATGCTGACATGTGCGAGCATTCATTTCAGTCCTTCCCCCACTATGGACAAGCAGAGCCTTCCTAAGCTTTGACAGTCTAATGTTTGCATGGAATGTAATTCACAGTGTTCCCCACACCCTGGACCTCTCCCCAGCGATCATTTAACTGGCTAGATCCTAATGATAGCCTGGCTGCTCGAGCAGTAATGTTGCACAAAAACGTGCCTTGCAGTCCGGTCACAGAGGTATAGGGTGTTGCTCCTGTGCGGCCTGTAGAGTCCGGTGCTTGGCTTTAAAGAGAAGGCTTAGCCTCCCACAGCCGGTCCCAGAAGGTCTGAGAGCTTGTATTTCTTCTAGAACCCGTATGAGCCTTCCATATAGAGCTCGCCTTCTTATACCAAAATTAGAGCAGCAGGTTATCGTTTCTGAAAACCAGTGCTACCGAAACCCTCCTTGGAAAACAAAGGGCCTCCTTCAAACTAAAACATGCAAGTGGGACTCTGTGATGGTGTGCTCCAAAACTCAAAAATGTTGACTGGTAGACTTTTTTAAGCCTGAAAACTTAAGAAATTGGACTGTGCTCACTTCTGCAGTACATAAACTAAAATGGGAACAAATACAGAGAAGATTAGCATGACCCCTTGTGCAAGGATAACATGTAAATTCATGAAATATTAAGAAAAAATTGGAACCAATATTTGTCTCTTAATAAAAATACAGAATGGTGACTTTTCTTCAGCCATATGATCCAATTGTACTTGAAATGAAGAAAAATTTCGTGTCCTGTGCTTTTAATTATGGTCAATCTCATAATGAACAGGTGTTTTAACTTTCAACACAAGTCTCAAAAATTGCAGTTAGATTGTGTGTGTGCGTGTGTGTTTCTACATCCCCAGGCTGTTTTTATTTCTTGTTTTCAGACAGTCTCGCTAAGTCACTTGGTTGCCCAACCTGGACTTGAATGTGCAGTCCTCCTGCTTCAGCCTCCCAGAGTGCTGGGATTACAGGTGTGCACCTCTATGCCCAGCCTGGAGTCTTAGTGATATTTGCACTACACACTGTCTCTCCCCTAAGTCACTGTGTCAAGCTTTGTACATTCCTCTAAGAAAAAAGAGTTATGATTAGAGAACTAGATTTCAGCCATTTCAATGTGTGGACATAGAACATAGCCAAGTGTCAGGGAGGAAGTCCAAGCATTCCTGTGCCCCAGATGGCTTTTGTGCTGCAATTCATCACATGTCTACTAAGAAAAGTTTGCAGGTAGAATCTACAGTGTTGTTTATTGTTTATAACCTGCGTAATATTTAATGAGAAGAAAAGAGGAAACCTTCCTTGTATCCAAATAAGAAGCCCTATCTTTAATGACATTCCGAAGCCTTCGGGTCACTCCCAATGTGCCAGTCCAATATTGTTCTAGCCACCTTGTCTTGCACTTGTCTGGGGGCTCAGCTCAGAGCCAGGGAGACAGTCATCTTAACTGCTGCCGGTCTTTTAGTTTGTTGTTTGTCAACTCCTGAATTCCTGACCAAACTGGCCAAATGTGGCCACAAAAGATGGAGATCTGAGTCCACCAGAATATATGAAAAATAACCTAGGGCCCCTATTTGACTCCCAAGCCCCTGATGATAATTTCTGCCATTCTGCAGTGGCAGAAAATGTGCCATCATTCAGATAAAACAGTCATATAATTGATAGCTTGTTTTGCTGAATGGGTCCAGCATACTGGTGCTAGAAGTCTCAGCTAAGAAATACATCTGCTTCCTTAAACTATAGTTTCTGGTGAATCTTGAAACCATTTTCAAAGACTAGGAAACAATTAGACTAAAGAGTTTTACTTGAAGTAGGACTGCATATACCACTAGACTGTGTAGTTTTGAGCAGTGTAGAACTACACACACACACACACACACACACAGCACCAGTACTTTAGTGGCCACCAGCATTTGCATCTATTAAAAGTTTTGAGAAATGGCATTGACTTAAGCAACTCAGTAATGTTTTAGAGATCCAAGTTATGTATAAAATATATTCAGACCTAATTTTACTTTCCATATTGCTGCCTCAAAGTAAGGTGACTAGTAGGGGTTTTTGTTTACTGGCTTGTAGGAGTATTTAAAGTGCTCAATGCATGACAACAACCAAAGCCAACCCAGTCCTTCTCTTGGCATTGTTAGTTGGGGACTTTTAGCCAACATTTGCTCCTCTGACTATTTGTCTAGACTGGGGATTGGCAGACTTTTTCAGTAAGAACTCAGTAAATATTTTGGGGTTGTTTGTCTATACAATGTCTGCCCCAACACCTCTGTCACTGTGCACGAAAGCAGCCATAGACAACACATAAACAAGTGAGCATGACCTTGCTCCAGGAGAACCTTATTTACAAACACAGGGGCCAGCCCATGAGTTATCATTTGCCAATTCCTCATCTAGACTCCTCTGCCTTTGCTGTGCAATTGTTTTCCCATTTCTTAGGTATTGCAGAGTTTAGAAATGGCATTTCATGCCAAAGGGGATACAATGAGAATGGGAAACTATATCTTGATATTTACATGGGGAATTTTTGCTTATAGACTCTGGGTTTCTCTCTCTGAAAGTCAGTAGTTCTTTGGTGAACACCACTAACTATACCGGAAGAACCTCTCCAGCCCCACACTTGGCAACCTGATAACAGCTTTGGAAATTACCTCTTTATAGTAAATTAAAGCAAAAGTCGCTACCATCTGATTGTTTTTTCGGTTTAGATGTTTATTTGCCCTATCACTGTAATACTTTAATTACTAGAATTCCTTGAAAACTAATATAATAAAAAATTCCTCAAGCAATGATGCAGAATGTATTCACCACTACACACACACACACACACACACACACACACACACACAGAGTCCTGGAGATCCTGTTACGTGGCAGAGAAAGAAAAGGAAAAGACAGATTTCATAGATTAGTGCAGCAATTTCAGTGCAATTAAAGAGTAATGGTGATAATGTGTAAGTTTGGCTCCACAGGAAGCAGGTGCAGCAGTGGACATGACTCAGATGGATGCAAACACTGAGCCAAGTTCCTCAAGCCAAGGGCCCTCTTTGCCTCCTTGTTTCCAAGCACACAGCACATCCAAGGATGGCAAGTGTACATGCTCAGTCACTCTGAACGCTGCCTTGTGCTTGCCAATTTAATAGCAATATGATGGACATAAATATAGCAGTGACTAAATGAACTCTCCCAACGCCCTTCCAGACTGCTTTATGTAAACTCCATAGCTGGCTGTTGAGACATCCTTGAACTAGCGCGGCTGAAAACCTAATGCATGTGTTTGGCACCAGTGGATATGAGTCCTTTAGTGGAATGGCTAGATAAACACCACACATTTTGAGCTATTAGAACAAGATCTCAAAATTGAACCCAACATGATTGTGTGGGGAGTTTTGAGGCTGCTTCTAATCGTTAGACTCATCAACAGTCTGGCTCTTATTATGGCCATCTTGAAGTAAAAAATTAAATAAAATTCCACACAAACACAGTTTCCATGCAAGTATAGACCAGTCTAGGGCTATTAAGCACGGTGTTTTAGCAATTGTGGTAAATGCAAGGAAGAGCCTTCCTACCCAGGAATTCTTGAGTTTGTCCCCTTTTCTCACCAGCCTCAGGGTGCCACACAACATGCTGGCTTGTGCCAGAAGAACAAATCAGTTACAGGAGTTGTGGCCCAATGAAGGAAACTTTTTGGGGGGTAGAAAGGGAGGAAACTCCCTTCTTCGACACAGGTCCTTATTGAGAGGTAATGAGTCCCAACCACAATGTAAAAGAGTAATATCAACCTCAGTATCAAATAAATGTGGTGTTTCGGGGTGCACCCAGCTGGGCCAGCCATTGCCAAGAGTCTCACAGAGTTCCAGGCAAGATGCAAGATAGTCACTGTGTTCCAGGAAAGAATCTCCTTCCCCGGGAGTTGGCAAGTGCGTAACTGAGAAGGAGCCAGTCCGTTCCTGATGGGACCAGCTTGCATGGACCAAAGCCACTTAGCACATTTGAGCTGCTGTGATCCAGACATGAGCCAATCCTTCCAGCACGCATGCAGCCCACTCCAGAGCCTTTTCCTTCATGGTCCTAATTTGAAAACCAACCTCAGAAATGTTCTGAGGTTTGGGCTCTACTCCTTCTGTGGAAAGCACCTCACCTAAACCTTCCGCATACCATGCACAAACAAGGAGATGAACTGGCTCAAGAACTCTTGAACGAAGCTCAGGATATTTGCCTGATGGTAGGCTACTCACTCAATTACCAAACTTAGCAAACATACGTGAATTCACTGAAAATGTAATTGATTACCTATTGTTTTCAATATAATGTCTGGTGTTTCTTTGAACAGCAGTTTTGGCTTTGTTTCTGCAAAACTGAGCAGACAGTTCCCATATATTCCCTGTCCCCAAACCTGCATGGCCTCTCCTATTATCAAAATCCCATTAGAACAGTACCTACAATGACACGTCATTGTCACTCAAAGTCCCCCACTTACATAAGGATCCACTTCTGGTGCTGTTCATTCTAATGTGTCATGGCGTGTATCCACCACTGGAGTATCATTCAGAATAGATTTATGGCCCTAAAAATTTTGCGTACTGTCTGCCCCTCCTTCTTACCCTCCAACGCTTGATCTGTTTACTGTGTCTAACATGCTGTTTTTCCCAGAATGTCATAAAGTTGGAATGATACACTACGTAGCCTTTTTTAGACTGGCTTCTTTCATTTAGTTATTTGCATTTATCAATGCAAATTCTTCCCTCCATGTCTTCTCATGGCTCAGTAGTTCATTTCTGTTTAGTACAAAATAATATTCCACTAAATATTCCACTAAACTGGATATACCAAAATTTTTCATCCATTCATCTACTGAAGGTTGCTTCCATGTTTTACACCTCATGGTTATTATGAATATAAAATGAATTAGAAATGAAGACCAGCTCCTCAGGAGCTTACTGTCCAATCAGGGAAGCAGTGGCAGTCATTTATGAGCCCTTACTACATACCAGGCACTATAATTAGTCTTTTACTTCAGGGGTAGGAAAGGGTCAGTCAAGAGAGACACCTAAAGCATAAAATTTAAGAAAACGCACGGAAGTCTTACTTTCGAGTGGTGAGAAGGCCAATCCTGTATTTGCAAGGCCCTCCATGTGAGTAACTCCAGCAGCTTGTGTTCCAGGAGCCTCACTTGTCCTGGCCCTGCTAAGAGAGGTTAAGTGACTTGACCATATTATTCGGGGTCAAGTGGCACAACTCGGATCTGAACCCAGGACATCTGACTCTCACCCACATTCCTAAAGTGTGCCAAAGTACCTACGCTGCACCACAGAATAGCAAAAGTGCCTTAAGAGACTGGAACAGAGGATGTGAAAGCAGAGAGGAGATAATGGTCACTTTAGGACCAGATACAGTTTTCAAAGGAATCGGACTGCTGCGAGTTAAATGGTGGCCCCAAGATAGACACATTCACCTCCTAAACCTGAAGGTGGATGAATGTGCCCTTTTACCTGAGAAATAGCTCTTTTGCAAAAGTACAAGTTCTTGAGAGGCAATCAGCCTGGGTTACATGAGTGGTCCCTAAATCCAATAAATGTCCTCTTATGAGGCAGAAGAGGGGAAGACCAGGCACAGAGAGGACCCCGTGAAGACAGAGGCAGAGACGGGAGTCCTGTACCCAGCAGCCAAGGAATGCATGGAGCCACCCCGAATGCAAAGACACAGGAAGGATTCTCCCTCCCCTTCACAGCCTTCAGAGGGAGCACTGCTCTGCCAACACCTTGGTTTTGGACATCTGGTCTCCAGAAGAGAATAAATTTCTGTTCTTTCAAGCCGCCACTTGAGTCGTAATTTATTGCAGCAACCTTAGGAAACTAATATAGTACAAAGGTTGAGCTGGTCTTTAAAGCACATGAAGAATTTGAACATCGGTGAAAGACCCAGGCGTGAAGGGGACACCCAGTAATAGCTTAAAGCAAACCTGGTAACCCCTGTGAAATGTCACAGAAAGAGGAAGACGACTCAGGCAGCTCAGAAAGGCAACTCAAACGCCCTTGAGTGCCAGCTCTGGTATGGATCTGAGACTCTGGGCTTGACTAGGGAAGGACAGCATGACATTTACTTCATTGATAAATGAAGACAAAAAGGATATTTTCAGTATCAGTTCAGAAACTCATCTAGCAGAATTTAATGACATCTTCCCCTGTATCCTTAGTCATTCCCTGTGGACATAAGATGGCTTCATAAGTGCTCAGGAAATAAGAACTGGATTCAAGGTGTGCACTGGTGACCCACCGTGTCCTACTAGGGATGACCAAATGTAGCCAGGCTGTGGCCTCTGAGGTGGGCTTAGGCGAAACACCTGTGCCCAGAAAGGATGGACTGGACTAAGCAGAGCTTGAATTGGGAAGCGTGGGACAGTCATGGAGTGAGGTGTGGGTAGGGCTGCCAGCAGGCTTCCTAGAGAGGCATGAAAGGTGGAAGGGTCAAAAAAGGGCCCTGGGCAGGCCGAGGGGATTGGCTAACTGAAGTCATAGGGAAAAGGGGATCATGAGCCCCAAAGAGCTAAGGGCCAAGCCTGTCAGCAGAGGCAGCAGAAATAAGAAAGCAAATTCAGCAAGAGAAGCAGCGACAGCGAGGGGCTGGCCAGGGTTAGGGCTGGAGCCAGCTGTGACCTAGGATGTAACTCCTTCAGCCCAGAGGCCTGCTTACAGCGACTGTGAGCCCCTGAGCCACAACTCCCAGTCACCAAAAGGGCCTCATCCTCACAGGGCTCGCTGGCCTCAAAAGACGATAGTCTCACGGGGTTTCTGGCACCATAAAGGGAAAGGATGAGCCCCACTGAGAGACACTTCTTTTAAATTACAGTGTAGAACTGCAATGGCATCCATACAGGGCATCCATACAGGCAGGGGATGGTCTTCAGGTGGGAGACAGAAGAGGGTGCACCCGAGAAAATGGCAGAAATCCCTGGTAGGGCCTAGACTTAATCTTAATGAGCATTGCAACTTTGATTTTTAGAGATGTAGTGATCCTGATGTGTGCTCATTCAATAAGGGCCTATGCATTGCTGAGTGAGAAGGGGATAGAGCAGGGATGCTGAGGGAGCCAAACACAGCAAACGAGCCCTTGCGACACCTTGATCCTCGGCCCTGTCCACCAGGGAGCATAAATCTGACCAGGTGAGTCTCGTGCGAAACCAAAAAAAGAGACTGAGTGGGGGCCAGAGGGGGCACCTCTAAGCAGCGCACACCCTCCGGGCTCCTGCAAGCTAGGCATTCCTGCCTCAGTTGGGGCTACACATCTGCCTTGGGAACAGGATGGGCACCCAGGAGCCTGGCATGCCACAGCCATCTTCCTGCTTTGAGACGAAGGCCTCATGGTGGCAGCGTGGGACACCTCGGCTGCTGACGGGAAAACAGGCTCCTGCAGAGGAGGATGGAAAGCTGTCGCCTGGGGCACAGGGTGGCCTGGATGGCCGTTCCTCGGCCTTCTCTAAAGCAAACCACCTGTTTCCTGCCGGCCTCAGGCCCCGGCCACCCCAGGGCTCTGCAAAGAATCGTGTCCAAGCCACGGCTCAGGAATGACAGCCTTGGCGCTGCCTCCAGGGATATTTGTTGTTCACTAAGGAGTTTTGTGGAATCCAGACTCATTTTCCACTGAAACAAGGGAAAGTAAAGACAGCACTAAATAAAAATAGCTTCCTGGTGCTTCCTGTTTACTCCACTCCGCTGATTCTCCGCAGCCTGGGGCTCCGAGGGGCGACGGGCAGAAAGCCCCTCTCCAAAGAACACGGAAAGCCAGGATTTCTTCCTTCCACGTTGCCATTGTTCCATGTGAGTGTATTTGGGGGTCTGCTGGGTTAATTCTCAAGTATCTTTTTCTAGCCCCCTATAAAGGGAAACAGACTGCTGGGCGCTTTTCACCTCTGGTGACGCCATGATCTCATTTTTCGAAAGAGCTAATTATGTCTGGCCTGCTGGGCCTCACAAGATGGAGGAGAGAGTAAGTGACACAAATGTAAAGTGACTGATGAAAGAGGGGCCATGTCCTGGCATCGAGGCTTCACGTTCTCCTTCAAAATACTGTGACACACAAGAGATCAGCAAAGACCCAAGGTGACCAGGCAGGAAAGGATTGAGCAGAGGGGCCCAGACATCAGGATAAAGCACATACACGATGGGAAGACTTTTCTTAAATTCGCTGAGATGTCAAACTCATTCGGGGAGAAGTTCCGACTGACGGACACGCGCTCCTGGGTGGGCCGCGTGTGACAGGTCTCTGCTCCAACTGGTATTTGGCCCCTTCACTCGGCCCACGTGCTGAACATGCTGTCTTGATCCAAAAGCAATGAATACAGCTTCGCTTTCCTGACTGATTTTTGCACCACAACAATAAAGTTAATAATGGAAAAAACATTTATCCCATGGCCAGGAAAGCTCCAGGCAAGTAGAGTATTGGATCTACAATCTATCAACAGAAATTGCTGCAAGCAAACCAAAGCTTGTTAACTGATTTTTATGAATGATTGAAACAGCAAAGCAGATTTATTTAATTTTCATAATTTAAAAATTGACAATTACATAAATAGCTTTCTAAACCCATCAGGATGAAAACCATCCTGTTCTTGAGAGGAAGAGAAGTGAAATTACAAAAAAGCCAAACTAATATGCTACTGGGAGGAATTCTTGTAGCTTGAATGTCACCCCAGAAAGACACCCTGAAGCCCTAACCCCCATTGTCTCAGAATGAGACCTGACTTGGAAGTGTGTCCTTACTGAGGTGATCAAGTTAAAAATGAGGTCTTTAGGAGGAGCCTCGGTTCAGTATGGCTCAGTATGGCTGTGTCCTCATAGAAAGGAGACATGGGGACACAGACACTGTAGGCTGAAGGCCACACAAGGAAAATGCCATCAATAAGCCGGGAGAGGCAGGAAACAGATTGTTCCACAAAGGCCTCAGCAGGACCCAACCCTAATGACATCCTAATTTTAGACCTTAAGTCTCCAGGCTGTGAGATGATAAATTCTTCCCCCTAGAACATGGTTCTTGGTCACAGCACATGGAGCAAAATAGCACAGAGATTTCTGTCTCCTTTGGCTCCCAGCAGCGTGAGCCCATGAAGCCCAGAGTATAGGCCAACCTTGTTAAGAAGCAGAAACCGCCCCCAACCTCTCCCACTACAAAAGTTGAAGTGGCAAGATTCCACTACAAAAGTTGAAGTGGCAAGATTCCCTGTTCCCAGGGGGCATGGTGGCATGCGCCTGTAACCCCAGTACTCAGGAAGCTGAGGCAGGGAAGTCTCCATGAGCTTGAGGCCAGCCTGGGCTACATAGTGAGTTCAAGGGCAGCTTGAAATACATACCAAGACCCTGTTTGGAGAAAAAAAAAAAGATTCCTGGTCCCCAACCATGGAAATTAATGCTGGAAGATTGAAATGGGAGCGTGGGACAGTTCAAAGTGTATTCTTTTGTCACCAGCAGTAGTGACATCTCTCACACAGCTGTAATGCTATCAGCGGCACAGTCTAGCATTTGCCAAAGCCTGGCCTCAGACACAGATGTAGCCATTTGGTTTCACTTGGTTCCTACCCTTTTTCCAAGCCTCATCCTGCAGTCTTCCCCTTCCCAGCAAACAATCAAATCAATGCTGAAGGACAGACAGCTGAGTCTGCTTTCCACTCCCTGCTTGGCCACTGCCTCCTGGGCATCTTGATCTTAGTCCTCTATGTCCCGAGCAAGTTCATCGCCTTCACCTGCCTTTTTCCTCCACCATCCCCCACTGCCCCACTTCTGCCGGCAGCACCCCAGTGTTCCCTGACCATCACTTGACAGGTGACACACAACCCAGCTCACTGGCCCCAACCCATATTCCCTTCCTTCCCAGCACCCCACTGCCACCCTCATTAGGGGTCCTTCTTACCTCCCACCTGACATTGCCCAGTTCTCCAGGCTCCTGTGCCTGCTGTGGGCTGGAGGAGGCAGAAGGGTCCTGGATAGAAAAAGGCCAGGTTCGGCCCCCCGTCCCATTCACTTTCCTGCTTTTGCCCCGGCTGCCCCTGCCGCCTTGTTACCCTCCCTCTTCGGTCTCTGTTGGAGTCTATCCAACCTTCAAAGCCTGTCTCTAACACTGATGACAGTTTTCATGATTTTTATCAACCAGAGGTGCTCCTTCCCCCTGCCTTGTGTTCCCTCTACATTTAGGGGTACAGCTCTCATTTCTTTCCACCTTGCATTACAGTCATCGGCATGTGCAACAGGTTGTGGCTTGACCTGAGCCCCACCACCAACATCACCACCGTCATCTCTCCTGGACTATTGCCACAGCTCCTGACAATTCAGTAGAAAAGCCCGAGAAAAAAATCCATTGTGTTCTAGCCTCCAGGCCACTTCCTCCCTCCCTTGCTGTCTCCTCGCCAGCCTCACTGCCCCTACCTGTCCCTTGAACACACCAGGCAAGTTCTACCTTGGCATCTTTGCAAGTTTCTTCTCTACAAGGTTAAACCCTCCCCTTCTCTAAGTCTTTGCTCAAATGTCACCTTCTCAAGGAGGCCACCCTTGTGCTGGCTTTGGCAGCACATATACTCAAGGAAGACACCCCGATCTCCTTATCTGAAATTGTCACCCACCCCACCTCCCTCAGTTCCCATCACTCTGCTTTCTTCTCTCTTTCCATGGTACACATTGTCTCCTGATATACTGTCCATTTATGTATTTGGTACATGTGTGCTGTTCATCGTTGGCCTCCACATTCCCACTTGCCACAGGTCACCCTCTCAAGACAGGGGTGTTCTTCTCGATAAACAAACAAACAAACAAACAAACAAAAAAACCCTGAAGAAAATAGGCATAGAAGGACCATACGTGAATATGATAAAGGCCATCTATGACAGACCAATAGCCAGCATCATACTAAATGGGGAAAAACTGGAAGCATTCCCTCTAAAATCAAGAACTAGGCAAGGATGCCCACTATCACCTCTGTTATTTAACACAGTACTTCAAACTTTAGCTAGAGCAATTAGGCAAGAAGAAGAAATAAAAGGAATGTGTACAGGAAAGGATGAACTCAAAATATTAGTATTTGCAGATGACATGATACTCTAATGGAAGACGCAAAGAACTCCACCAAAAAGCTCCTGGAATTAATAACCAACTTCAGCAAAGTAGCAGGATATAAGATCAATATGCAAAAACCATTAGCATCTGTGTATACCAACAATGAACAGGATGAGAAGGAAATTATGAAAACAATACCATTCATAGTTGCTTCAAGAAAAATGAAATACTTAGGAATTAACCTAACTAAAGAAGTGAAAGACCTCTACAAAGAAAACTATAGCACTCTGAAAAAAGAGACTGAAGAGGATACCAGAAAATGAAAAGATGTCCCTTGCTCCTGGTTAGGTAGAATCAATATTATTAATGGCCATACTTCCAAAACTGTTATACAGATTCAACGCAGTTCCAATCAAAATACCAACAGCATACTTCACAGATCTAGAGAAAACAATCCTAGAATTTATATGGAAACAGAAGAAGCCTCGAATAGCAAAAACAATACTGAGCAATAAGACCAAAGCAGGTGGCATAGCAATCCCAGACTTCAAGCTATAGTACAAAGCAATAGTAATAAAAACAGCATGGTACTGGAACAAAGGTAGACACTTAGACCAATGAAACAGAATCAAGGACACAGAAACTTCTCCAGACATATTCAAATATGTGATCTTTGACAAAGGATCCAAAAACATATGTTGGAGGAAAGACAGCCTATTTAACAAATGGTGTTGGGAAAACTGGTTGTCAGTTTGTAGAAAAATGAGACTGGACCCATATCTCTCACCATATACTAAATTAAAAACAAAGTGGATCAAAGATCTAAACATTAGGACAGAAACATTAAACCTTCTGGAGAACAAAATAGGTAAAACACTTAGGTAAAACTCCTAGGTAAAAGACATAGGAGTAGGAAAGGACTTCCTAAACAGAACCTCAGTCGCACAGGAAATAACGAGAATCAACATATGGGACTACATTAGACTAAAGAGTTTCTGGACAGCAAAAGAGTCAATTAGGAGGGCAAAGAGAAAACCCACAGAATGGGAAAAAATCTTTGCTAGCTACTCCTCAGACAGAAGACTAATGTCTAGAATGTACAAAGAATTCAAAAAAAATAAACTACCTAAAATCAATGACCCACTCAAGAAATGGACCAGAGAAATGAACAGATACTTCACAGTGGAAGAAATACAAATGGCCAACAAATATATGAAAAAATATTCAACATCTATGGCTATTAGAGAAATGCAAATTAAAACAACTCTAAGATTCCACCTTACCCCAGAAAGAATGGCAATCATTAGAAAGTCAAACAATAACAAATGCTGGCAGGGCTGTGGTGAAAAGGGAACCCACCTACACTGTTGGCGGGAATGCAAACTAGTACAACCATTATGGAAATCAGTATGGCGATTTCTCAAGAGTCTGAAAGTAGAAATTCCATATGACCCAGCCATTCCCCTACTAGGTATCTTTCCTGAAGAGCTAGAGACATCATACTACAGAGATACTTGCATAACAATGTCTTTAGCAGCACAATTTGTAATAGCCAAATTCTGGAAGCAACCTGTATACACATCAATAGACAGCTGGATAAACAAAATGTGGTATCCATACATAATGGAATACTATTCGGTATAAAGAATGACAAACTAGAGTCATTTGTAGGAAAATGGGTGGACCTGGAAAATATAATGTCGAGTGAAATAAAACAGACTCGCAAGCTGGAATACCACAAGGTATCCCTCATTTAGGAGGTAAAATACAAACAAAAAGGTAAACAGTGGACACAAAAAGGCAAAGTGTTAGATACAAGCTAATAGACAAAGGGTTCAAGGGAACAAGAAGAGGGCAAAGGGGGAGGCAAATGGGAATCCAGAGGAATAATGATATCTTAAAAACAAGAACCTAATAACCCAAACTTAAAACAGTGACACGCACACTAGGTACTACAGTAACTTTATGAGTTGTGACTTAAAGCTGCATCTATGTGATTGTTTACATTGCTCATTGTCAGAAGCAAAAGGCACAATGTATTACGGTCTGTAAGCTTGTGTAATGGCCTGTAAGTTTGTGTAGTTTTGGATAAATTTTAATAAAAATCTAAAAAAACAGGCAGGGGTGTTCTGCCGTTAATGTTACTGTTATGGTTTGTGTCTAGATGTCCCCCCAAAGCCTCATGTGGTAAGAGATAGCTGGATCTAGAGTGTGGGCTGCCCTGAGGGCAGGTAGCCTAGATAGATACAGGAAGAAGCTTAACTAGCTGCTTGTTTGCATTGCTGATTTGCATACATTCCTTGCATTTTCCTCACTTTACTTTGCAGCCGGC
>PVJO010011429.1:0-59763 GCA_004026905.1 Hystrix cristata | reverse complement strand
CTGAATCTTTTGATTTTTTTTCCTTCCCTTCCTCATTTTTCATTCCTTGCTGCAGTCTAGAAAATGACTTGGGTGAAGTGTGGATTGAGAGGAGAGAAATGTTTCAACAATGAATGCTGCCCAAATAACTCAGTGGTGCCTGCTTCAGATCCTGCTTGCTCTGTCACCAAGGCAAGGAAAGGGCTCCATAGGTCTCACTACATCATGTGGAGCTCACGTCGCGTGTTGCATTCTTGGGGCCTCTTTTCGCTTTCTCTCCCCCCCTCTTCCTTTTTTTTTTTTTTTTGTGATGCTGGGGATTATACCCAAGGCCTTGGGCATGCTAAACATGCACTCTACCACTGAGCTATAAGCCAGCCCAGATTTTGTTGCTTGGTTTTAATTTCCTGAAAGACTTTGCTGAAATCCATGTCTTATCTACTAGGTGAGCTGACATGAAACTTGCTGAAGAATTCTGACCATAAAAAAATGCCACTTGAAACAAATAGAGAAATATACACTTGGCTCAGGACCTTGCACAGTTGGAATTTATAAATACATCAATAGCAAGAACATCTATGTCACTCGTCATACGAATATTGCACCTACAAGTGAAATTACCAATATCCATCAAAATATTCTGGTTTATTCTTTTTCTTTTCCTCTCTCTTTACAAAACCAATCTTGAATACATGCTATGTATCAGAACCTCTTCTAGATTCCAAGTAGAATTATTCTAAGTTATATTTTATAAGGCAGAGTCTTCATAATAAATTGATGAAGGTAGAAGAAAAGTCTAGGAAGTACATGTTTATCTACATTACATCACATCAGGCAAGGAATTATTTTCTTTGTCAAGCAGTTAATTTTGATGTATAATCTAAATGTAGATTTTAGAAAGTAGAACTTGCTGTTTCATTGTATGACTTGAATAGTAGTACCATCGCATCACCTCTATAAGTCTATAATGGTCTGAGTATACTGAAAAAGGTCAACATGGGCTCATTTTATATAAAGTACATATTTAGTCTTACAACTTCATTATCCTTAACTCTATTTTTTCACCTCTGTGGCTTCTTTTCCCAATTTAAGCTACCTGATTCTCCTACTGGTAAAATTTTGAGAATGGAGAGAGAGTTTGTCTTTTGAGGCAAAATAAATAGCTGAAATTTTTATATGAAAACAGATCAAAATTACTTTAGAAAAATAAATAAAATATTTTTTTCCATTTGGAAAATGCAGGGATTCTATGTCTGTTTTCTTACTTATAATTTAGGGTTTTTTTCCTTCTTTTTTAGTTTGTTTTCCTTTCTTTTTTTTTTCTGTTTGATTAGTGGCAGATTATGCTACATGTCAACATTTTGACAAGCCACAGGTGGCATTGGCAAAAAACAAACAACTATAATTTCTAATCACTCTATCCAGTGAAGACTATGTTTACGTTTTCTTCCTCATTTAAACAGTCTTCTGGAATGCTTTAATTAGCTTCATGCCATCTCCTATGTTAGCTGGAATCTTGGTTAGCACCACAAAATGGTTTATAACTACCTGTTAAGCAGTAGCCAAACCCCAGGCAACTGCTTTGAATCTGGTCTGGATGTTTGGTGTAAGGGGCCATTGTCACATGATGTGGGACCTGAGAGGTGGGAGAGGCAGAAGTAAGGACAATTTCAGATTTAATAAGCTGAAAAATCTGCAGCCAAGGTGTACATGTGTGTTTGTGATTCTGTTTGTTTGACTCATTTCCTCCCAAGGCTGTGGATAGTATTAGCCGTGGAGAGTCAGCTGCCCGCTAAGGAATCTAAATGAACATGCTCAAGAGTTGGTTTGGCAACTTTAAGCAAAGTTCTCTGGTATTTTAATGCATGCCTCATCCTTGCTTGGGAATGGGAGTCAGTCTTATGATTTTCATTTTTACATGAGGAAATCAGAACTTTAAAAGATCCAGTTTATTTGCCTACTTGGTAACGCCTTGTACCTAAAAATTCTCTTGAGCTTTCCTGAACATTCTTGACACATCGATCTGCAAGACCAAGGCCCAGTCTCAAGAACCTACCAGCTAAGTAGGAAAACAACTTAATAAATAACTGTTCCCATTAACCGGTTCACTCTATGATTTTTAAAAACATTCATTAAAATGCACTATGATAAGTGAAAAAAATGAATGAAAAACCAGCTCCTTCCCCAAGAGAGGTTACACTCTAATTGTCATGGTTTTGATGTGTCACTGGAAATTCATGTGTGGGAAATTTAATCTGCAAATCATACATCATGGTATTTGGAGGTGGAGCTTTTGGGAGGTGATCAGGATTTGATGAGGTCATGAGGGTGAGGCCCCCATTATATCAGTGGCTTTATAAGACAGGAAGAGATGAGATTGGATAAGTTGAAAAGAGACAAGGAAAATCATAATTTTAAAATTATATTTTGAAGAAAACTGCAGCTTCAGGACAAAAACCAAAGTTACCCACCATCAGTGTCTTTCTTCCCTCTCAGGAAACTCACTCCAAGAATTCCTGAGAGTCTTAAAAGATCCCATAAGACTGTAAATTGAGTCCATGCTTTATACTTGCAAATTGAACCTGTAATTTTCCTCCTGCAGAGAGCGCTCTGAAGTAGGCAGCATATCTCTGATCTTCAAACATGTGCAAATGGCTTGCATTCTAACCTAGCCCACATCCTAAATGTCTTGAGGACACCCTTAGAACACATCAAAACTCCCAACCCAGACCATAGTGTGTCTCACTCCTAGTGTCCGCACTTCCTTTCTGCGTGTATATGTCTTTCCTCCTAGTAAATATCTCTATGCCTTTCCCTGATGCTTCCTGCAATGCTTTTCTGTGATATCAGTCAGCAGTCCTACAATCTGCCCCACTGGTGGGGTGAGATAGGTCCCTATCTCTTCTTTGAGACTCCATCCAATGATAGGGAGACCCGGGCTGGAACACTTGTTCTGTGTCACCATAGGATGCATCACAAAGGCCCTCACCAGATGCTGGAGCCACATTCTTGGATTTCCCAGCTTCAGATCCATGATAAACTTTTGTTCTCCATAAATTACCCAATCTCAGGCATTTGGTTATAGCACCAGAAAATGGGCTAAGACAAGAAGACATAGAAGAACGAGCCTCATGTACCTCCTTCTGTTATCTTGCCACTTGTGAGTCTCCTTTTCTTTCCTCTGTAACTGAGTCCCTTTGTCTTTTGGCTCTTCCAGTCTCAGGTCATCAGCAGAGTCCTGGAGTCTGCAGCCCTCACACTGCCAGAGCCCATGACCAGTAGCACGTACAATGTTGATTTCCTTGTCCTTGCTCCTCTCAGTGTTTATCTTGCTCATTTTCAGCCTTGGGCAGATCAGCCCACTTTCTCTCCACAGCCACCAGGACCCAATAGAGAAAGTTAACAAAGGCCAATTTGTTTCCTTCAAATTCTCCCCATAACCTCAACTGATGTCCTTCTGCTGTTCAAGAATCTTCTTACTCATATCTCCCTGACTACCTGCCAGGGCTTCTGCCGCAGGTAGAAAGTAGACTCCAAGATTTCCTCACCCTCTGGAAGCTTTGAGCTCAGCCCTTGCCTGACATTTGCCTGAGATGAGACCCCCTAATGTGAGCGGGCATCAAGGATCCTTCATGGTCCCTGCAGAACTTCACTGTTCTTTCTAACCTGCTGCTTATCTCCTCTGCTCACTCTTTGATCCTCTGAATTACAGATAGTGCTCATTGCTAAAAGTGTATGTTCTTAGGAGGTAAATGACATTTGCAAACACAAAACCATGCTTTCAGCTTCCAGAATAGCTCTATGAAGAAACATGGGCACTTGGAAAAACAAAACAGGGACGGTGGTTCTTCTAAAAGGAAATTGATGGCAAACTTAAAATATTCTGTTTCCCTAGAAGCATTCTTTTCATTCAGGCATCGGGCAAACACAAATTTCCCCACGACACATATCCTCTTCACCCCCCCCCGCCCCACCCTTTTATTGGTTCATTTGTTTCTTAAGAACATCAACATTGCCGGGTGTGGTGGCCCACACGTGTAGTCCCAGCAATCAGGCAGTTGAGGAAGAAGGATCTCATTAAGTTCAAAGTTAGCCTGGGCTACGTAGCAGCCTGGGCTACATAGTGAGACCCTGTGTCAAAAAAAAAAAAATCGACATTGCTGTATTTTATATAATAAAAAAGAAATAAGATATGAACATTTACATTTAAGCATTAGCAAGTATCCCTTAATATACAACATAATATATACACGATGAGTATAATTATATTTGTATGCAAATTAAGTACTAGATATGAAAACCTGCTTATTAATATATACATCTATTGCAAAATATTATAATAAAATCACCTACTTTTTTTTTTAACTGAACTTTGACTTCCCAAAAAGTAATCAAGGAAATCTGTGAGTGTTGATTTTTGTATAGTTTAAAAATCTACATATAATCCATTTATCTTGTAAAAAACTAAGATTACAAGTCAAGCTCAAGTAGCTGTTGACCATCAGCTGGGATTTCAGTCCCCCCAGCACACTTCGCCCATAAGCCCCTGCTGTGTGGGATGTATCCTCCCTAAACATTCTCCAGGTCTCTGCACAAATACCTGCAACCATTGTTGATTTGCAGCTATGCCTGTGTGCAATCTTGCCCTTGAAGAGCTTGTGACGCAAACAGAACCTGAAATTGAAACCATTAGGCACCATTTCTTTCTTTTTTTCTTTTTTTTTGGTGTGGGAATTGAACTCAGGGCCTTGCGTTTGCAAGGCAAGCACTCTAACCACTGAGCTAAATCCCCAGCCCTACGCTCCATTTCTACGTGAAATGCTCTCTGGCTTCACACAAAATAGTAACCTGATCAAAACGTCTTATTCATGATACTATAAAAAAATTTTTTTAAAAAAAGCTGCCTTGCTGCTTCCAACAGTTGAAAATGTCAGACTCCTCAGTTTCTTTGGCTTTTGCTCACTTGTTTTCTAAATATTCAGAAGCATATATTTACATCCAACTGGTCTACCTCTGAGTAGCAACTCACAGATCAAATCCCAATGGTCTCTTGCCATTTGATAGAGTCAGTTTTCTGTATATCCCTTCATGCCTGCACAATCTTGTAACTTAAAAAATCAAGATAAATCACTCTTCTCCTTAGTTACAAATGTGCTGCCCTTGAGCACGACCCCAGTCACAAGGAGGGACCACCAGGTGCCGTGATTATTTATATTCACTTTTTTCTCCACAATGACTGATTCTTTATTGCTCTTTTCCTCCCTCTGCCTTTCCTACAATTATCCCATATTGACAGATTCATATTTTTTAAATTTAAAGGTTTTTTTTTTAACTGATCCCCAGTAGTTAAAACCCCAGCATTGTCTATTTATCCCCTTTAGTTTTTATGTAATGATTTCACTTGATGACAAGAGCAATTTAAAAAGGGAATCCAACTTGCTCCTCCTCTATTTTCAGCACAGCTTTTACTATCATATAAACAAAAGTTACGTGTCCATATTCTCGTGGAAGCCCTGATTCATCCCTTGGTTCCAGCTGCCTTTCTCTTCTTCCTTCACCCACTTGTACTAAAAGAGTAGTGTACATTCTGTACTTCTACATCAACCCCTCTATCCTCTGTCCTCACTCCCTTCCTTCCACCCTGACATCCTACTCCCATCCCCTTTTCTCCCTTGACATCGCCTTGCTAACACCACCTTGGTAACCTCAATGATGAAAGCTTAGACACTACAATGCTTTCTGCTGCATGAGAAAAGTTTGGTTACTTCCTTCCTCTTATGCTCCTCTTCTTTCTTTGGAGGACAAAACTCAGCCTTTGTCCACCTCTGCCATGTTTCAGATCGCCTCCTCCTCTTATTGCTATCCGAGTCTCACTGTTGGGCTCACATAAGTTCTGCTCCTCTCTCTTGATGAGCTCATTCTGTTGAGCTCAGGACCAAGTTTTTTTCTGAGTGTCATTACTCTCCATTTATGTCATTATCATTCACTTTAGTCTCAAAGTCCCCAAACATTACACACCCCCATGCACACTGCTCTTAAATCTAGCCAGTCACCAAATTCTGCTTGTTTTATTTTTTTAATTTATTTTATTTTAATGGTACATTTTAGATGTACATAGTGATGACATTCATCATAGGGGATTTGTACCTGTACATGATATATCTTGTTGCTTCTTTTTTTCCCGTTCCCTCTGTTTGTCTTAACATTATTGAAATCTCAAGCTGTGTTGACCTATTCAGTTCCTTCTATGCACACCACTGCCCACTACCTTAGTTTAGACTTTCAATGCTTAAATTGTTCTAATTCCTGACTGTGATAGCCCTCTCCTAATGTCCAATATTTAGAGGAACACATAGCATTACAATAGTCCAAATGTGTGTGTCCCTCCAAAAGTCATCTGCTGAAATTTAACCTCCAAAGTGATCATATTAACAGGTGGAGCTTTTGGGAGGTGATTAGACCATGAGGGCTCCATCTTCATTGCTAGCATTAGTACCTTTACTAAAGAAGTCTACTGGAGCTTGTTTGCCCCTTCTACCTTTTCAGGACACAACTGGAAAGCACCATCTAAAAAGTTGTCAGCACCTTGCTCTTGGACTTCCAGCCTTAAGAAGTATCAGCATTAAATTTATGTTGTTTAGCAGCCACCCAATATTTGTTATAGCATCCTGTAAGGACTAAGACAGTAAGTTCTTGGGAGATAGTAGTTGAATAGCTCCACAAAATGAGATAGTTCCATAGACAAATTTCAAATTCATCCTATCACGGCCTGCTTGAAGACTTCTACTAACTCCCCGTTGTCTACAGAACAAAATTGAAGAAGCTTAGTGCATGGAGATCCATGATGTCTTCTTAAATTCTCTCCTACCTTCTCCACTCACACAGTGTCCCTCACCTTCCCATTACTCTGACCTACTCAGTGTTCCCTCGTATTTCATGACTATGACATTGTAAAGTCTGTGCTCAGAATGCACTTTCTCCTTCTCTTTCTGGCCACACTTGGCAATATCCTTCAAAGCTGCATTCCCTGCACAGAGTTATCCTTCCCTCCCTTTTCACATTCACCAGGACTCTACATAGCACTTACCATATAACGTCACACTGGCAGGTCTCTCTCCCCAGACTTCAATGCTTTTGAGGGCAGTGCACTGTTGCTTATTCATCTGGGGGTCAAACTAAACATTTTCTTTTTTCTTTCTTTTTTTTTTTTTTAATTTTACTTTTTTTTTTTTTTTTTTTTTTTTTTTTTTTTTTTTTTTTTTTTTTTTTTTTTTTTTTTTTTTTTTTTTAACATTTTCTAAAGTAGTCCTTAGAAGTCCCTCATCAGAACCACCTCTGAGGCTGGTTCCGTGTGGACTCTCAGGTCCCACTCCCGGACTGCGGAATTTTGTTGGGGGGAGGGGGCGGTGCGGTGGAATGCTCCTAGGTTATTCCCAAGGGCACGAATGCTAGAGAGCACATCTACAGTGTCCAACAAATATTTACAAAGAAGGGCACGATGAAAAGTACTGATAGCTCTACTCCTAAAAAATCTGCTCTATTTCCTTCATTCCTCTGGGGTGTAGTTTAGCAGGGGACAGGCCCAGGTATTTGGCTCAGGATAGATCAAAGTGACCTAATGGGAAACAGCTTTGCATTATTCTCTAAGCAAGTCATGCAAAGTACCTATTGTCCTGTCCAAATGCCAAATTACGTTTAGGGTCATTCAAAGTCCGGAAGATGGTTGCCAGTGATAAGGACTAAGACATTCTTGCTCAAGTGGAAACTAGTATTTGCCAGAATACTCTGCATTTTTAACTCACCAAAGGCAGTTCTCAAGTTTAAGTGGCTCACAAGCATCTCCTAATGAGCCCCACAGCCCTGTTTGTTGTGCTTATCATCAGGGTGGGTAATTTCTCTCCGGGATTGACACTGGGTGGACTGTGAATGGGCCGTAAAGGCTTTCAGACTTTGCATGAGGCGGATGAACCATTGTGAAGATTGGCAACCCTTGTGTTGGCCACAGGTCTCTAAACCATCCTCTTAAATGTCTTTTAAAATTTTAATTTCTGTCTTAACATCTGTTGTAATACACCATGCTGAGTTTAACAAATCCTTTACAAAATATGTCATATGGATGACCTCAGGACTACACAAAGTATACTAAAAAATCAGATATCCTAAAAACAAGAACCTAATAACTCAAATTTAAAACAGTGACACCTACACTAGGTACTACAGTGAACTTTATGTCGTTATGACTTAAAACTGCAGCCGTGTGCTTGTTTACATTGCTCACTGTTATTAGCAAAAGGCACGAGGTATTATGGTATGCAAGTTTGGGGTAATAGCCTGTAAGTTTGTGTAATTTTGGATAAATTTTAATAAAAATCTATAAAAAATTGTTGGATGTAGTGTTTATCAAAGACAAGATTTTGAAAAGGACATATAGATTTAGCAATCTCACTTCTGGTTGTATATTTTTAAGACTTGAAATCAGTACCTTGTACTCCTCTGTTTATAGCAGCATTATTTACAATAGCCTGGATATGGAATTTCCCTGAGTTTCCGTAAAATGTGGTATAGATAGGGTTAGGGTTTTATACAATGGAATATCATTCAGCCTGAGAAGGGAAGGAATTTTTTTTATGGGCAACAACATGGATGAACCTAAAGGACGTTACGCTAAATGAAATAAATAAGCTAGACCCAGAAAGACAAAAGCCACATGTGATATGTAACTCTAAAGTAACTGGATTTACAGAAGCAGGAGTAGAAAGATGGTTTCCAGGGAAAGAGGGTGGGGAGAATGAGACATTGGTCAAAGGGTAGAAAGCTGTAGTTAAGAGGTAGGAGTGGGGTGTGGCTTGAGCTGGCCTGGGAAGATGGGCGTGGCCTGAGGGAGGGGCCTAGACCTGGCGTCAACCATGGCAGCGAAATCCAAAGGCCTTCTTCTCGCAGGGTGGAGAAAACTCTCTGGAGAACTGAGATGGGATAAATAGAAACAATACCAGGAGCTTGCTTACTTGCTCACTTGCTCACTTGCTCTCTTGCGCCCTAACTCCAGGCTCTAGCTTCTCCAAATCCGTCCGTAAACTCGCTTCCCCCCCTCCTTTCGGCTCCCTAAGTACCAGGGGGCTGCTATTTCATTCACGTGGGGGAACCAGTTTCTTTTTCTTTTGTTACTTAAATAAATTTTCTTATGGCCCTCAATTCACCCATTCAATTTTTTTTTATAGATTTTTATTAAAATTTATCCAAAATTACACAAATTTACAGGCCATCACAGAAGCTTACAGACCACAATACATTGTGCCTTTTGCTTATGACAGCCAGCAATGTAAACAACCACATAAATGCAGCATTAAGTCACAACTACATAAAGTTACTGTAGTACCTAGTGTACATGTCACTGTTTTAAGTTTGGGTTATTAGGTTCTTATTTTTAAGATATCATTATGCCTCTGGATTCCCAGTCTCCTTCCCCTTTGCCCTCTTCTTGTTCCCTTGAATGCTTTGCCTGTTAGCTTATATCTAACCCTTTACCTTTTTGTATCTATTGTTTACTCTTTTCTTTTGCTTGTGTTTTGCCTCACTCAAATGAGGGATACCATATGGTATTCAAGCTTGGAAGTCTAGTTTATTTTGCTCAACATTATATTTTCCAGGTCCGTCCATTTTCCTATAAATGACTCTAGTTTGTCATTCTTTATAGCTGAATAGTATTCCATTATGTATAGATACCACATTTTGTTTATCCAGTTATCTATTGATGGGTATACGGGTTGCTTCCAGAATTTAGCTATTACAAATTGTGCTGCTATAAACATTGTTGTGCAAGTATCTCTGTAGTATGATATCTTTAGCTCTTCAGGGAAGATTTTTTGCTTGTGGTGAATAAGAACCTGGAAATCCCCCTCCTGTCAGGTATCAGGTAGACAGGAAGAAGAAGTGATATTTATTCAAGGTGGTACATAATTAGCTTGACTCTTTCATTCCATGGTGTACTCCTATATCATAACATTACAGTGTGACCCCATAATTATATAGGATCATAATTTATCCAAAAATTGAAAGAAAAAAAGTATATCTAACAACAGTGTGAAAATACACTGATACCATATATAGGTTAATGCAAATATATATACTTGAGAGGTGAATAAGAAACTAAAGACAGAAGGAGGGATTTGAAATTGCCCCTTGTGATTCCCTTCTGGAAGTGTTGAGACCAGTGCTCAGTTTCCAACAAGAGGCAAAATGTGGACTGGCACTTGTTGGTCCTCGGTTGCTCATAGGATGCCATGGCTGGGCAGAAGAGTAGAGACCATCTATTTTGTTTTAGTTTACATTACTTACTCTTTAATACCTTCAGTGTTTCTATATTTCACAAGACACATATGCTTAATGTTGAAACTAGAAGAAATTAATGATCTAAAAAGTTGTTATATCCAGTGTTAGGTTGGACTATATATTATTTTAGATACCTTCCTATATATTTGCAGGGTGACCTTGTATAGCGTTTCAATTTTCTACTGCTGCTATATCAAATTATCAGAAATTTAATATTTAAAAAAAATCCCACAAATTTATTACCTTAAAGTTCTGTAGGCTAGAAGTCCAACACAGTTAGCTGGGCTAAAGTTAGGGTGTTGGACGGGCTGTGTTCCTGTTCCAGGGATGAGGAGACTCTGTGCCTTTAACCTTTCCAGCTTCCAGAAACTACCATAGTCCTTGGTTCATTGCTATTGTCCTCCATCTTCCCCGCCAACAACGTTGCCTCTCTGACCTCCCCTCCCTGGCTCGTCTCCCCGGACCATGGCTGAGAAAAGCTCTCTCTGCTTTTAAGGACCCATGTGATGGGACTGGACCACATGGATAGTAGAGACCCCATCTTGGGGTCCCTCAGTCACATCCACAAAATGCCTCTTTCCATGTAAAATCACATATTCTCAGGTTCCAGGAATCAGATGTGGACGTATTTGGAACCATTATTCTGCCTGTACCGTATAGAAAACAAACAACTAGAGTTCATGGAGGCTCACTGACTTACCCAAGGTCACAAAGTGTGTAATACTGGATCTATTCCTACAATTCTTTCACATTGCAAGATCTGATGCAATGAGAGTCTTACCTCATGGAAATTTATGGTAAAGAGGATGAAACGAAGAACTGCAAGAATTTGAATGAACTTTGTACTGAGCCTACCGGGCTGCCCCGACAGTTTGTGGAGGGCTGTTTTCAAAAAAACAACTATTAACTGGGCATAATCCCACCTACTTGAGAGAGTAAGGCAAGAAAATTGTAAGTTTGAGGCCAGCCTGGAAAACTTAGCAAGACTCTTTCATAAAATGAAATAAAATAAACCAATAAGCTTGGGAATGTAGGTCGGTGGTGGAACGCTCGCCACGCATGTCTGCAGCCTGGGTTCAATCCTCAGCACAAAACCAACAGCAACAACTCCGAAATGTTTTATGGCTCAGTCAGGATCTCTGGATCGAACCTGACAATCTGCATGTGAGAAATTGAGAAGTACCTACACGTCCATCAGCAAAATAGACTTTAAAGTAAAATTCATGTAAAGAGACAAAGAAAGTCATTACATAAAGGGGTTGATTCAGCAAGAGGGTATAACAATCATAAATATCTGCCCACCCAACACCAGAGCATCTAAATATATAAAACAGGTGTCAGTATGAGGTCTAAACAGAGTTGACTGCAATACAACTCTAGTAGGAGACTTCAATACCCCACTTACAGCATGGACAGGTCGTCTAGACAGAAGGTCAACAAAGAAACTCTGAACTTAAACTATGCTTTAGACCAAATAGATAATTGAGGAAATCTGTTTGCAAGAAATCACATAGGGCAACTTCTCTCTGAATCGGGCTGTGAGCAGGAAATTTGTTCCCAACACACCCCTCTGTGTACTGCAGATAAACCGTAGCTGGAAACCACAGAACTGCAGGAAGACGAGCTGCTGGAGGGGAAGAGAACAGTCCCTGGAACAGCGCTGTTGTGGGCATTTGGAAAACAGGTTAGGTAATCGCGTTCTTCTAGATGCTAATTGCTGCTCTTCAACATGAGGCCACACAGGCTTATGAAAGTTCTACAATTATATCATTTTTATCAGTAACCAGGACCTCAAGTTGCTCCCACAAACCACACAAGGTCTTGCATCATAAGGTTTCTGAACAAGAACTCTGATGGTTTTCTACATTTTTCACTCATTTGTTTCTCCAGCTCCCTGCTCTCAGAAGCAGGAAAAGTGACCTCTTTGACGGGAGAGAACGAGTCTCAACGAGCTGCAGAGGAGAGTCCCCGTGGGTGCCTGAGCCCGGCCACCCCCACCTTCCTAGAGGAGCACTCTGCTGGGACAGTTTCCTCTGGCGTTTCCCTCAAAAATGTGTCTGCGGTCACAGTACAGAGATGCCAACCCAAATCTCAGACGCGGCCACCTCCTGATCAAGGGTACATTCTGGACTGTTTTTAGTTTGAACCTTGGTAACTAGGGACAAAAGCTGATTTCAATATTAATTAATGGCATGGGCAGACATGGCTATCTGAAGTCACAGCACAAAGTATCCCCGGTGGCCCTATGCAGCCGTGATGGGAGGCTTCCCTGATACATGGCACCGGGGATTTTTCTATGTGGTATGCAACATTTTCTGTCCCTACTCTGCTTTTTTGTTCGCTTTCTTTTTTTCTTCCTCCTCCTTTGTGGTGCCAGGATCAAACCCATTCCTCCAAGTAGTAGGAAATGCTTTACCACCGAGCTCCATCCTCAGCTCCCTGTTGCTCTGCTAGATGGAATTCCAACAGCAGGGCTCCTGAGCTTCCTACATATTATACTGAGCAATGCAGTTCACTTATTTTTACTGTGAAATACATGACGGTCTTCACATAGTCAATCAAACATATTTTTGGAGTAATTATTATTGTGTTAGTAGCTGGAAATCAACTGGTGAGTTAAAATATACATTAGTAGAGTATATAAATTAGATATTTTGGCTCTTAATAATGTAAAAATAAAACTAAAAATGGGTTTAATGATAGATATTTATGCCTCACCAAGCATAGAGCGGGATAGAGTGGCCCTACAGTTAATTAATTTGGCAGTTCCACAAAAATCTTCAGATTAGTGGTCCTCAAGCTCTTGGCTCCCTCATGATTGCAAAGTGGCTGCCAGAGCTCTAGGCAATATGTTCTCAAATATATGCAAATGAAAACAGATAAACTGAATGTGACACTTACAAATGCACCAGGGAGGAATCGAGAAAATATTCTCCTAGACCAGTGACAATGCACCTTTTAGAGATGAGTGCTCAAACTGCACCCCAAAACCCACGTATTTATAGCAAAGTGCCAACACTGCAATTAAATCTGAATCCTGAAGTTTTAGTTTAGGAAAAAACAACTCTACATTAATATGTTTTGTCTTAAAAGAAAAACAAATAACCCATGTGCCGTAGGTTCACCACCACTGCTCTGGACGTTAGTGATCTCCCAGAGTCGGAAGACTGAAGTTCCAGCGTCAGCCCAGCCGCTCAGTAGTTGTAACTGACTGTGTGCACATCAGTTCGGAAATCAGACTTATCTCACTGGGTTGCTCTGAGGATCAAATACATTAGTATATGTGAAATGTCTAGCCCAGAGCCTGGGCCATAGGAACTACCCGGTACATACCATTTCCTTCCCCAGAACCCTGGGGCAGCTGAGTCTAATTCGTTAGGCAACTGGCAAGACGGGCAAGCCCTGTGACAGAGGGCTATACCAGGGCTCCCTGGAGCAGCCGATGCCTTCACAGTTGCTAGGAGCCACCAAGGTCCCCCAAACACTTGTGCTAATTCCGTATTTTCCTCTTGTATTTCAGCAGCATCCTTATTCTTGGCAATTCTTCTTTCTTTGAAATTCCACCTTGACCTGTGTTCCAGAGAAGCTTCTCCTGGGTTACCTCTTACTGCCTATGTAGCAGCTTCTTTCTTTGTTCTCTTATAGAATCTCCTCCTGCTCCCCACTTCTTCTCCTTCTCCTCCATCTTTTCTGTCTCCTCGCTCTTTTCTCTTATTCCTGTTCTTCTTCTTTCTCTTCTACTTCTCCTTTTCTTACCTCCTCTTCTTCTTCCTCCTCCTCTTTTTCCTCCTCTTCCTCCTCTTTATCCTCCTCTTCTTCCTCCTCTTTCTCCTACTCCTCCTCTTCCTCTTCTTCTCATTTCTCCTCCTCCTCCTCCTCCTTCTCCTTCTCACTCTTGTGGAGAGGAGGAAACCAATAAAGGAGACTGGGAACAGCCAGAGAGGGAGGAGACCAGGCCTGACAGTACGGGGCCATGAGAACCAAGTGAAGACAGAGTCGAGGACAAGGTGAAAAATGTGTCATCTGCTGACAGAAGAAGTGTGATGGGGGCTGCTGTGGCCTGGATGTATCCCCCAAAAGTTCACGTGTTGGAAACTTAATCCCAAATTTATATGTTGATTTTACTTAGAGGCAGGCCCTTGGGGAGGCATTGGGATTGGATGAGGTCATGAGGGCCCCGTGGAGGCATCGGTGGCTTTACGAAAAGAGGAAGGGACACCTGAGCCAGCACACTTGCTCTCTTGCTCTGTCTCGCCATGTGACGCCTCCACTTTGCTATGATGTGACAACAAGGCCCTTGCCAGATGTTGGTGCCGTGCTCATGATGAGCCACGCATTCAGTCAACCTCTGTATAAAGCACCTGGGCAGAAAACCAAAGAAGATGGAGCTGAGAGCAGAGTGATGGACTGAGTGACATGGAGGTAGCTGGTGACCTGAGCAAAGCAGCGAGAGAGAAGTTGGAGGCAGCAGCATAGACAACTCTTTCAATGATCTTTTGTGAAGGGGAAACGAAGAATGAAGTGACAGCCAAAGGAGGGTGTGGAGTCAAAGGAGGCTTTCTATTTATTTTTTGATAAGAGCTCTAATATACTTGAATGATAAGAGAAACATTCTAACAAAACTGCACGGACTCTACCACTTAGCCTCACCCCCGCCCCAGAAGCTGACACTGTAATAACGCAGTAGCAAGGGGATAGAATCGTTGGAAGGGAAAAAGGGCTGGACCCCAGAAGGAAAGGAACAGAAGTCTGCCTTCTCTCGTCAAGACGACGGCAGACTTCAGGTGGGGGACTGTGAGTTCGTGCACGTCTTCTTCCCAGCAATTTTGCTTTTCCCGTAGAACAGGAAAATAAGTCATCAGCTGGCACCAAAGTCTCTGCAGGGGAAAATGCAAGTTTGAAGTGAAGGAACAGGGTGTGAAACAGCCAGTTTGGGGTAGAGACAGTGAATGGGCTACAGCAGTGGTGCCAAAACTGTGGCACATGTACTGCAGTAGGCGATTTGTATCATTGAAAGCTCTAAAAGCTTCAAAGCTTCGCCATGGTGGGCTAGAGGGTCGCTGGTCCGTAAGCAACGAGTCAACAATGGCTGATACATGTTATCTCCACAGTGTGTTTTTCTTTTTTTTTTTCTTTTCTTTTTTTTTTTTTTTTTTTTTTTACCAAAAGCATGTATTGGTACATTGTATGCATAAAGGTCACATTCATCATGGATATTTTGCACCTGTACATGATGTATTTTGGTTCCCCCCTCCTACCCACCCCTCCTTTCTGCTCCCCCACCCTTCCCTATTTAAGTAGGTTTATTTATATTTTTCCATTTTTTCCCTTTCACCTTTCTTTCCTTTTTCCCTTCCTTCTTTTCCCCCTTCTCCCTTTATAGTTCTCCTCTCTTTTGAATTATCTTCCTTTTATATAATATCTATTATGCCTCTTTGTCCTTATTTACACTTATGGTTTCTCATATCAGAGGAACAATTCTATGTGTACTCATGAGTGTCTGAGTTAAGATTCCATCTCACTCCAGAAAGAACAGTGACTATCAAAAAATCAACCAATAACAAATGCTAGAGGGGCTGTGGGGAAAAAGGAACCCTCCTCCACTGTTGGTGGGAATGTAGACTGGTCCAGCCACTGTGGAAATCAGTAAGGTGATTCCTCAAAAAACTGCAACTAAATGTTCTATTTGATCCAGCTATTCCTCTACTGGGCATCTTCCCAGAAGAATTAAAATCGTCATACCACAGTGATACATGGACAACCATGTTTACGGCAACACAATTTGTAATAGCTAAGTCTTGGAAACAACCTAAATGCCCAACAACCAATGAAGGGCTAAAGAAGATGTGGTTTTTCTATACAATGGAGTACTACTCTGCCATAAAAAAGGATAAGCTAGAGACATTTTTAGGTAAATGAGAACATACTCTTAAGTGAAATAAATCAAACACACAGTGTGTTTTTGAACTTTGCTATCTCTCCTGAATTCCAGCTCAGTCTTGTCTTTCTCCACTCACTATTTCAGAGAATGTTACCCCTATGCATCTAGTTTCTAAAGCAGACAGCTGGAAGTCATCCCTGACTCCCCAGCAGTTGGTGATGATTTTCTGTCATTTCTGCCTCTTAGTGTCCCTTGACTGTTTCCTCCTTAGTTCAGAGGCTTGCCATTTTTCACCATTTGGTTAAGTAGGCTACTGCACTATTACTTTTTAGGTTATCTCTCTCATTAATGTGTAAGTTTTGGAGTTCAGCTCAACAAACATAGGGACATTCCATGTGGGAAATTTAGGTCAATAATAATGAATTACCTTGTTCTTTGAAGAGCTCACATATAAGCACAGGAGAGTACTTCTCATTTTCCAAGACTCAAAATACTGAGCGAGAGTCCTGTTTTTAGAAGAACATTATTAATTCAGTTTGGAACACTATCAACTTGAGATACCTCTAAGAGAGTCAAGTGAGAATGTTGAGTAATTTAGCTGGTACATGTTGGGTGACTGTGTGGCCCAATATTATTCTGTTAGTAATTACCAGGTGTGTGTAGGGGCCAATTTACATTTGATTCTGGGTCCTAGTTAAAATACAGACCATGATTCAGCAGGTCTAGTGGCAGGCTTCATGGTCTGCAGTTCTTACAGAGTCCCAGGTAATGCTGATAACACTGATCCAGACACTTCATCTTGAGGATGAAAGGTGAAACGACAGGCCCATGCAGAAAATTTCAATTTAGTGTGCTAATTGTAATAATAATAGGGGAGCTGTATGAACATGGTTTAGCAAACAGATTAAGGCAAAATCACAGAGATTATTCCCTTGGCAGGCCAAGAAATGTGTGTGTGATTCTGAAAATGGTGGTGAATCCGTGAAAGGATTTTAACTGAAGAATGACTTGGTTTTGTGCAGAGTGCTTGTTGAACACTAACGCTGTGTCACCTGGTGTCTGGACAGCCGAGGTGCTGCAGTGAGCAGTGGTGGGGAAACTAGGGCCCTATATCCTGGAGGGGCTGGACAGGTGGCCACAAGAAAACAAAAGAAAAAAATAATTTCAGATTGTAGAAGTGCTGTAAATAAATAAATATGTCATGTGATTTAGCCTGGGGGACTGCTCTAGCGGGAGGTACTTTTTGAGTCAAGAACTAAGCAGGCAATAGAGCTGGTGGTGCAAGACTCTGGGGAAGAACATTCTGGGCACAGGAAACCACAAAGCAGCAGGCTTGAGGCAGAAGAAAGCAGGGAGGCTGAGCTTCTGTGAGGCTCAGTCAAGCTGGTGTAACCAGAGCCTGGTGAGCCAGAAGGGAAATGGTGTGAAGTGAGGTCCAGAGACCGGCAGTGGCTAAGTTGTGCAGGAGCTCTGAAAGCTTCAGTGAAGAGTTTGCATTTCCTTTTAAATGTGAGAGCAGATGCATCTGAGTTTTGGAAAACACAGCTCTTACTACTGTGTAAGGACTGGGTGGAGAGTGTGGATTTCTTGGGAATGCTCAGAATGGTTTGTTAGAAAGATGTATCTGTCGGCAACGAGCAAAATGGCTTGGAGAGGAAAGAGCAGCTTTTTTGCAATGCCTACAACTGACAGCTAAGGAGAGTCTAAGGCAGAGAAGTCAAACTGATCCTTCCAAATGAGACTACAAGATTCAAGTACTTAATACCCAAATCTTTTGAGCCCAGCAATGGAGGCCAGTAGTTTCTTGCACTCTTTCATTTACTCTTCTCTAGCATCCCACAAACTTGTTCTAAAAACAAGTATCTGGGGTTCTAATACTGAAAGACTCATCCCAGAATGTCTGTTTATGAATACTATATATAAATACTTCACATGACTGAGCAGGTCCCACTTCCTTCTGCTAAAAGAAATTAAGATGCGCCTAGGTTTTGGGCACCAACATAGCCCTTTCTTATAGTTTGGGCCTTTTGTTAAATGCTGCTATGAATTTACGAGAGCAACAAGGTTTCAGGATGAATCCACTTTAAAAACACCAAGCAGCAAGGTCACAGTGCAGCCCTCCTAAGGACTCCGCTGCTCCTCACTGGACTCAGCTGGAGATGTTGCTGTGAAATGGAAGGTGAAGGCAAACCTTAAGGTAGTACAGTCAGCTGCAATCCTCATTTGTGTTTTAATGTAAATGAGTTTCAGATCCTTCTTGAGAGAAGCTTTTGGCTGGGAAATAGTGGATGTTCTGGTCCCAGAGTGGGGTACGAAGGGCTTGGGGGAGTTGAATGGGGAAGGTGAAAGGGGAAGGAGGTGGCTTACAGCGCTGCACTTGGCTTCCTTCACAAGTTTGTCTTGGGCCAGTCAGCAGCTCCACCCCCTTCCTGAGCAGAGGGCTCCAGAAGTGCTGCATGAAGAAGAAAATCTGGCTTTACAACCTAGCATTATTCATATCTATTGATTAGATTCTAATGTGAGCCTTACAATATACACTTCTTTAAAGGGAAAACTCGGATCTGCATTTTTGACCAATTTCTCTTGGTGTAGTTGCTGGGCAGTGTTCGGCCACCTCCAGACCAGAGAAGATTTTGAAGGCCCAGGGAAGCTATAGGCATAGCAGGGAGAATGGTGTGCTTCAGATCCAATTTCCTAGAAATACAGAGATGACAAAAGTGGAAGGAAGGGAAGCACCCAGCTTAGAAGTCTCTCCGGTAGGTTCTTTCAAGGGCTCTTCATTTTCCTCTGGCTCTCCTCGCCATCTCTAGGATTGTAAATGGGCTCTAGTAGTGAGCACAACTTCACCAAGTTATTTGTGTGGTAGCGGTAATGCCTAACAGGCACTGGCTTGGAACACTTGCCAGGTGTTTCACAGCGATTCCTTCATTTGCTGCTCTCAACACCTTAAACAATGGGTCTCATTCATATCCTCGTTTTCAAATAAAGTGACCCCTAGAGATGCTAAGTAACTTGTCCAGAATCAGTAGTGCCATGATCAAAATCAGGCTACCAATTCCAGAGATCACATGTTTAGCTATTACATGGCTAAATTATATATAGTAACTATATGTAATTTATATATATATGTAATTTTCTTTATTCATTCATCTGTTCATGGGCATCTAAACCAATTGTATCTCTTAGTTACTATGAGTACTGCTGCAACAAACATGGGCATATGCATTACTCTTTGAATGCTGATTTCATTTCCTTTGGACATATACCCAAAAGTCGGACTGCTGGATCACATGGTAGATCTATTTTTAGTTTTTTGAGGAACCACCGTACTGTTTTTTGTAATGACTATACTAATTTACATCCCCACCAACATTTCCTTCTCCACATCATTGCCAACATTATTTTTTTTTAAACTAATAGCCATTCTAACTGGGGCAGGGGAGATAGTATCTTGTTGTCATTTCAATTTGTATTTCTCTATGGTTAAGGATCATGTTTCTCAGAAGAACACTACTGATTAAGTTTTGGATATTATCAATTTGAGATGCCCACGAGAGACCCAGGTGGGAATGTTGTGCAGTGTAACTGATATCCATTAGGTTACTGCCAGACCCAACACTATTCCTCTAGTAATTATGATGGGTGTGTGTGGTCCA
This sequence comes from Hystrix cristata, assembly GCA_004026905.1. NCBI lineage: Eukaryota > Metazoa > Chordata > Mammalia > Rodentia > Hystricidae > Hystrix > Hystrix cristata. Next base: position 39,918 of record PVJO010011429.1, on the reverse strand, counting down.
ATGTAAATCATTCATAATATCTTGAGTCCCAAACTACAGTGATTGATTCATAGAAAAGCCACACGAGCCTCCCTTGACCAAGCAAATTCCTTCTCTTAATCTGAGCAGGGCAAAGAAAGGTTCTTATATTTTGGCTGAAGATCTGTAAACCTATAAATTCAGAGTTGCTGATGACTAGGCCCCTTTATTGGAATTATATTGGCTTGAAAGTATGAAGACAATATACAGGGAGAAGAGACAGGAAGGTCGAGAACGCAAGAACTTCCTTTCTTCTGTCGGCATTTTGGTTAACATGAGCTGAGTCAGAATCTGTTTCTTTCTTCTTTGTCTCTGTCTCTCTTTCTGTCTTTCTTTCTTTCCTTTTTCTTTTTTTTTGTACTGGGGATCGAACTCAGGGCCTTGTGCTTGCTAGGCAAGCACTACTGAACTAAATCCGTGCCCCCTTTCTGTCTTATTTTGACTTATCTAGTTTTTAGTGAAACTTTATCACTTATAATGATGACAGTGCCTCTAATCTGGATAAGCAGGAAGATTTATAATCTAGAACTCAGAGAGACAGACAGATAGATGGAAAGAGATATAAAGGGGCATAGAGAGAGAAAAACAGAGAGATCTTTCCTGGAGACATTTTGTTGAGAGTTGTTGTTACAGAATTTGAAGGCAGGTAGGCACAAGATCACTGGAAAAGAGAGAACTATTAAGTCTAAGCTCTAAGGTCCTCTAACGCTAAGGATCCAGGGGAGGAGGATGGGTAGTTCCCAAGGAAGTGGAGAGAAATGCCTCAAGTCATGGAAGGAAGACCAGTAGAGTGTGGAGTGCCTGAAGAAAGGACTGTCTTCCTGCGGAGGTGGTCAGCTGGGTGGAATGTTTGAAGAGAAGTAAAATAAGAACTGAAAAGCATCCAGCAGGATGGGCAACAAAGAAGTCACTGCTGCCTTTACCACAAGCAATTTTAGTGAAGTAGGGGGGTCAGAAGCCAGGTGGAGTGAATTGAAGAGTAAATGGGAGTGAGCAAGTAAAACCTGACTATAAGAACCATCCTTCTGAGAATCTTCGCTATAAAAAGAAGAAAATGGAAAGGATTGTGACTAGAGAGGAGTCTCACAAATGGATATTATATTTTTGGATTTTGTTTTTGTGTTTTAGGATGAGAGAGATTAAAATAAAATTATGTTTAAAGATCTATTACAGCACAGAGAAAGAAGCAGATAACTCTGCCCGTTTGAATACACAAAGGTTTCTCCAAGAAGATTTGGAGCTGAGTCTTGAATAGCAAATAAAACTTTTCCAGCAGAAGTAGACATTACATACAAGAGGAAGATTGTAAGCAAATACACAATTGTGTGTTTGGAGGATAATTAACAGCTCAGTGGGTGGAAAACTTGAGTTTTGGGGACCCTATTACAAAGAAAGGAAAACCTGCACACAGCCTTTCTGGACATTTATCTTTCTTCTCAATTCCATCTTTAAAACAATTACATTCAAATGGGTTACCTTTAAAGCTTATTCAACTATTAAAATCCGTAGCTAATGGAGATCTGTCTTGAATGTTTTGTCAAATTAATAATAACACTCTCCAAAATGAATAATCCAACACAGATATTTCCTGGAATTTTGCTTTAATAATGTATGGTGAAAAGTTTCTAGGGAGGTTGGAGGCTCAACCCAAAGTGGCCTACTTAGAAAAAAATAACCTTAAAGTGTCTTTGAAGTCTACTGAGTTTGACCTTAGCAGCTCCTGTGCATCCTATCCTTTAATATATATGACATGGTTTTATTATCAGTTAATATTCTTGGGTGCCTCAGGAATGTAGGGCAGTTTTACCTTTTAGGTTTAAATATTTTCCGGTAGCTACTTATGGAAACTGAGGTAATCCCCGAAAGTCCATGCCCAGCACCTGCCTCCTGGTCTCTGGGCCTCTTCATTTGCTCCTTGTTGTAGCATAGTTCTATTGGGGTCAAGGCTGTGGTACTAGGATTAAGGGTGCTAGGATTAAGGGTGAGAGTGCTACCCAGCCTAAGGTGGGTACCCTGGATAAGATATAAGGGACAGAAAGACGCTTGTCTACCCCTGTCCCTTGCTTACCCCCTTGCTTACCTTGCTGCCTTCTGCCTGTCTGCCATACCACCCTGCGTAGGATCCAGCTGATTGTGGACTCAAACCTCTGCGAACTGTGAGGTAAATAAACCTCTCTTCCCTTAATTTTGGGTGTCGGGTATTTTGTCCCAGCTACAAGAGAAAAGTAACTAATATACTCCTTCACAGCCGATTTTGCAGAGGCAGGGCTGAGCAGGAGCTCTCTGTAAAGAAAATGTAGTACAAGCTGGGGATGAGACGAGAGCTGTGAGAGTAGCTTCCCTGAGCTAGCTGATCTTTTTAAATGTCCTGGGCCTGAGGGTAAGTAATTGCATTATGAGCCTTAGCATTTAGCTTCTCATATATCATATTATTTCGATCCACTAGGCTATATGAGTTTTCTTTATATAAAGAGAGAGAAAGAGATATAAAAGCCATGTAAATGTTTCTGTAAGAGAAAAGAAAAGCAACACACATTAATTGGATTCTTGGCAAAAGACTGAAAAAATGTCCCAGAATTGATGAAACAAGTTATTTTTAGACAACTTTGCTCTAAAATATGTTGGTTCCTCTGTGAATGAGTTCATAGCATATACCGCAAACTACTTTGGCTTGGTCCTTTGGAAAAAAAAAATCTCCATTTTTCCTTTTTATTATGTAATAAAATAAAATGAACGGTCTAGCAGTGCTGTCTTGGAAGCATTCTTCAGTTGAAAGCTCTTTTCTGCCAGCCTATCTACATGTTTGCTTCCCATGATCCCTTTGCTCTATTTCTGTAACCTAGAGACATGAATAGAAATAGAAGTTCTTTCCACCATTCATTAAGCATTTTAGTTGTTCCCACCCATGAGCTCACCCTTATGATTCACCAGATTTCTTACACTAGGACCCTCTGCTATTTTTTTTATGAGAAAGTTGAGGACTCACACTTTATATGGCATTGGAAAGGAAGAGGGATTAACCCACTGGTAGTTACCTAGATCTGTCTTGGTGATAAGACATCTCCCAGTGATCAGAAGACCTCACCTAGTTAGTCTTAAAATGGAATTAGTCCAGATGGTGCCAACAGGAATTAAGGGACTGCATGGTCCCAGAGCAAACACAATACCTGTCTTTTGGATGCTCTTAATCTCAGGGGCAAATGAAGGAAATGGGGCTTTCAGAGCCCTAGTTACACATTCCCCAGTGATTACAGTTCCACATAGTGGCGGCTTACAATGACTGTTTATCAGATACTAGAAATGTCCTCTAAATCATTGAAGGATTACCAAAGTCTGCTTGAGAGTCCCTCGTCATTGAAATTAAGAGGAGTTTTAAAGTCATTTATACATATCTACTGAGGTTTTAAATACTCTGTGTTACTCATACATGTGCTCCTGCGCATGCACATGTGAATTTTTTTCTACTTGTTTTACTTGAAAATCCTCTTATATGGCATCCTGGATGACTTTCAGGAACTACATGCAAACTAGCAAAATTAGAGTGCTTACTTCTTTATGTTTCTAGTCATCTAGATTTGAGATCGAAATTAAAGTTGATTCCTGATAAATGTACTGCTATTAGGAGCTAGAAAAATCCAGAGGCCCTGTGTGCTCATAAGATCTTGCCTCCTAAATTATTTTATATAAAACTGGTATAATTTTTTTAAAAAGTTTATGAAGGATTAGTCTCCTCTTCCTCTTCCCTCCTTCTCCTCTTTCTTTTCCTTTTCCTCCTTTTTCTGCTCCTCACTTCTCACCCTCTTCTCCTTCTCCTCCTCCATCTCAATTAGTATTCTTCTTTACCTGTTTGGTTGTCCAGTAAAGTCACTTGGACCTGAACTTACTGTGGAAAGCTTTTGATGATGATGATGATGATTACTATTATTACATGTATAGAGAAAACGAAAGATCAGTACTACTCTAGGTAGTGACTGTTTGCCTAGTGATTGCTAAGGATCACAGGATTTCTTTTTAGGGTAATGCAAATGTTCTGTAATTCGATTATGATGATGGTTGCACAACTATGTGAAAATATTAAATAACTATTGAAGTTTTCATTTTATATAATTTCCTTGCTTTTCTGGTGCATGAACCTGATCCGTGCATATAAATGTTTATCTTTGTTTTGAATCTAGTATCATTTTACTTATTTACTTGTAGTTTACTGTCTTTGTTCTTATTTGAAGCAAAGAACAGTATGCAGATAATGTACTTACTAATTTAATCTTGATGCCTGCTTACAATGAGTCCTACTGAAATAGAACTTCCAAATTACTTTTAAAATCCTTTGAGACCAAGTGCATTAAATATGAAATATTTTCCTTGTTGGGATGTCAGTGCATCTTCTCCCATGGAACATCGACTTGAACAACTATCCATGCATGAAAATACCTTCCTGGGAGCTAAGGATGCCAGGTGAGAGATTAAAACACCTGTGTGTAGCATGGAAATAATGGAAGACAAGTCCTACCCTCATCAGATTAGACCCTGCGAATTTTGGCTTCAGATTTGTCCCACGTGGATACAGGCTCCGGATGCACTCTTTCGGGCCTCGGCTCCAAGGCCTTTCCCATGGGCTTAATCAGCAGGTTTATTTCAGGGGATCCAGGATCGAGACCCAAGTCTGTGGGGGATCCAGCCACTGAGCCAGCCTGCCTGAGACTCCCGCAGAAAGCTTGACCATGAAACATGCCACGGGGCTGGCCCAGAAGCTCTGAACAGGCTGGTGGAAAAGTGCTTTCTCAGATAAAGCCAATCTCTCAAGACTGGAATAAGTTCTTACCATCTCAAAGGTGCAGACAGCAGCACTCAACCACCAGAACCAAGACCAATCACAGAAACTTCCCCACCAAAGGAGCAAAATTAGTCATTAGTCACCGTCCCGAAACAAATGGAGATGCACGAACTGCCTGCCAAAGATTCAAAATAATAGCTTTAAGGGAACTCAGCAATCTTAAGGAACATACAGATAAACACTACAACCATATCAGGAAAACAATAAATGACTAAAAGGAAAAATTAACAGATTTAAATTATTTTAAAAATCGAACAGGTCCTAGATGTAGCTCAGTTGTAGAACCCATTGCTTAGCCTGTATGAAGCCTAGAGTTCAATTTCTAACATCCCTCCACCCCAAAACAAACATGAAAAAACACAAATTCTGGAGGAAAAAAAACCAAACAAGCCAGAATGAATGAAATGTAATAGGAGAACTGATCAGGCAGAAAGAATATGAACTAAAAAAACAGGTTATTTGAAAATGCACATTCAGAGGGGGAAAATAAGAATACAAGAAAATGACACAATCTTCCTAAATTTATGGGATGGCAGTTCAAGAAGGGAAAGACCACACAGGCAGAAGCTTCTTTAAAGAAATAATTGCGGAAAACTCTCCGCATCTGAAAAAACCTTATAAATATCCAGGTAGAGGAAAGATGAAGATCTTTTATCAGCTTGTATCCAAGCATGATAACACCAAGACACATCATAATCAAACTGTCAAAAATCAAAGATAAAGAAAGGATCCTGACAGCAGCAAGAGAAAAAAGCCAATCACATATGAGGTAGTTAACAACAAGGCTCAAATAGTTTTCAACCAAAATCTTACAGGTAGAGAGAGAGTAAAATGGCATATTCAAAGCGCTGAAGAAAAACATACCAACCAACAATATTGTACCCAGAAAGGCTGTCCTTCAGAAACAAAGAAAAGATAAAGACTTTTCCAGACAGGCAAAACTGAGGGAATTCATTACAAGACTTGTTTTACAAAAAATGTTAAAGGGAGTTCTTCAAGCTGAAAAGAAAGCACACGAATTAGTGACAGAAAAACGTAAAACATATGACACGATGAAACAGTAAGTACAGTTCATTTCAGAATACTTAGCCAGGTGTGGTGGTGCACGTCTGTAATCCCAGCACTGTGGGAGGTGGAGGTGGGGGGATAGAGAGTTCAAGCCTAGCCTGGGCAATTTAGAGTCTTAATGAGCCTCTGTCTCAAATAAAACATTTTCAAAAGAGCTAGGGGGTGTAGCTCAACATGAAGGTCCTGGGTTCAATCCCCAGTACCACAAAAACAAACAACACCGAAACCAACAACAAAAAACTCAGAATATGCTAATACTCTAATACTGTAATGGCGAAGTACAACTTATATATCGTTAGTATGAAGATTAAAATACAAATAGAAAGAATGATCCTTAAAATAATTTGTTAAAGGATATGCAATACAAAATGATGTAAATTGTGATATAAAAAATGTAAAATGGGGGAGGGCAAAATTAAATTGTGTTATTTTATGTGATCAAAGTTAAAGTTATTTTAAATAAGCTTCATGATAACCACAAAGAAAATATCTACAGTACACAGACAAAAGATAAAAACTAAGTAATCAAGCATAGTACTAGTAAAACTGTCTAATCAGAAAGGAAGACAGTAAGAGAGGAAGGAAAGAGCAAAGGAGATCTGAGACAAGCAGAGAACAATTCACAAAATGGCAGTAAGTCCTGACCTATCAATAATTACCTTCAATATAAATAAATTTTCCTATCAAAAGACGTAAAACGGTAAATGAGTAAAAAACAGGACCTAAATGTGTCCTGCCTACAAAAGAATCACTTCACTTTTAAGGAGCTACATAAATTAGGCTAAAGGACAGAAATGTTGTGGTTCAGATCTAAAATGTGCCCCAAGACCTCATGTGTTTGGAAGGTGACTGAACACATGGATGATTGGATAGTGAGGGCCTCACACTCATCAGTGAATTGATCCATTAATGACTTCAGTCGCTAAATGTGCTATCAAGAGGTGGGGGTTGGTCAGTCCGAGGAGTCAGGTCACTGGGGCTATGACCCAAAAGAGTATATCTGCTTCCTGGGTACCTCCCTTTGCTTTCTGCTTCTTGGCCGCCCTGATGTGAACCACTTTCCTCTGCCAGGCACCGTGCTGCTTCTGCCTTGGAGCCAGCTAAGGACTGTAACCATGAGCCGACCTAAACCTCTCCTCCTTTAAATTGTGTGTGTCAGGTGTTTTGTCCTCATGAGGAGGAAAGCCACAGAGACAAAAAAAGTCATTTCATGCACATAGAAACCACAACACAGCAGTGGTAGCTATACTTAGCTGAGTTTTGCTTCGTATTACATTTACAATGTATGCATATTTGGAAAATTCACCTCAGCTATTTTCAAATCAAGAAAATATTGCAAAAGGTCTGTGTGTATAAATTCACAACCAAAATAAGACCATTTACATGATCAATTCTGAAAAACTGGCTTCTGAAAAATTGAAGTTTTAATTTCTCCCAAACGACATGAAATTGGAATAAGATTTGAAATGATTACTGCATTGATTATTTAATGAATTAATTGAGGATTTAAAGTCTATTTATTACCCCCAAACCATTTGAAGGTTCTGGAAAGGAGTCCAATGTGTAAAATATGATAGTTTTATAGTTTTGCATGAAATTGTTTTCTGTTCAGTTTAACTTTTAACTTCCTCTAGACAAAGGACATTTGGTGTTGTTGAGACTTCTAACAATGGTTTGGGTAGACTGTTTATGGACTAAATTCCCAGGTATGCCAGGAAGCTAGGTACCTCTGTGTGGATAGCAGATCTCCCTGTTCTTTGCTCAGATAGTAACAAACCTGGCTAGTTCTGGGGAAAGTAATCTTTTCAAAGCAGTACATTGTTCATTTGCAAGATCACTTGTTTTCTAAAGCGTGGGACCACTGTCTCTGTAGAGTACTACACTAAATTGCACTACTTTACAAAATTGCTTATTTATACAGTTTAGAAACATTGATAGCTCATCAATATCCTGCTTTTGTGGCCAATCTTTAAGCATGCTAATTTGTCACGTCTTTGGAAACTCATTTGTTCACGGGTAGTGGTTTTCCCTGGTAATTCTCAATCATGTCGTTTAATGAAAGCAATACCACCAATCGCGTTGGTGCATAGCTCTTTCCTCGTGGGACTCTCCAAATACTTTCCTGATCGGGGGAGGGTCTGTTTTTGAAACCTCCTTGTGAAGAGAGAAGGGGAGGCGATTCACTTTCAATCAAGGTAGGAGGAAGTAAGGCTTACAGGATCAAATCATCCTCCCATGTCATTCCATCCATCTGTGTTGTAACATTTCTGTTCTGACTATTTTCTAACAAGTTGAAATTCACCTATTTGCCAGGAACTCCTCTGACACTAGCTCAAGGAGCCATCAGTGTCCTCACAGCTGGCTTGGACAAGTTCCAGGACTTGAGAAATTATTCTTGACATGATGAGTGGCATTTTTATGTTCTGTCACTAGAAATACAGTACCTCATTTTCTCATAAATAGTACTGCGCCTCCCCTGGCTCTTGCTAGTTAGTTTCATGGTTTATTTTTTCCTGTGACGTATGCTGCAGTTTCAGTGTTGAATGTTCCCCACAAAAGCCCATGTGTGGAAGGCGTGGTCCCCAACCTGTGGCACTATTGGGAGGTGGTGGAACTTTAGGAGATGAGACCTTGTGGAAGGAAGTTAGGCCACTGGGGGTGTGGCCTTAAAAAGAATTACAAGGCCCCACCTTCTTCCTTTTTCTCTGCCTGACCAGCAGGTAAAGTGAGCAGTTTCTTCTGTGACACGTGACCCCCACATTGTCGTCCAGCACCCTTACCACAGGCCCACATTCAAGGACTTCACCTGATCACAGACAGGCACCTCTAACACCTCTAAAACAAGATAAATCTTGTCTCTTCTCTTCATAATTGTCTTAGGTATTCAGTTACTGTACAATGACCAAGCACAGATTAAGACAATGCTTATTACCATATAATGTGTTACATATTTGTGAATGTTTTGTCTTTATTCACCAGAATATAACAGGTGTTCTGGAGTTTATGAGGAGCTCAGTAAATATGTATTAAATAAAAGAATGATACCAAGAATCATATCGTCCTTCAAATAGCTAAACGGAGTTAGAGAAACCTGGATGAAAACTGTTTTTGTAAGTTATTAGCTGGAAGATCTTGAGCAAATTGCTCAATCTCTCTGGTTTTCAGGATTCTTGGGTACACAGTAGAGTAATAGTACATACATTATAGGTTGATCGACAATTAGTTAATATCAGATGTTCAGCCAAACACATGATCTGGCTAACAGTAAGCACTCAAAGAAAGAGTATTTGAAAAAATACTTTACTACTCTAGTGGCTCCTCATCTGAGAAGTCAGAACTCAGAATCTTTCCTTCAACCGTGGATATTTAAGCCCTAGGCTAAGTCGTGTTCCTCTCATAGCCACGGAAAGACCCGGCCACGGAAAGACCCGGCCACGGAAAGACCCGGCCACGGAAAGACCCAGCCACAGAAAGACCCAGGCACAAGTGTGGATTCCAGGCTTTGAGGACAGAAGAAACATACTGAGCAGGTGTCCAGCAAACCAAAGCTCAGCCTTCAAGAATACCTGGCTCCTCACACAACAGCCACAGCCTGCTTCATAGCACAGCCCAAGGGGGACAGTTGCTGACAAAGGGGGCCACACTCACGGTACCCCACAACATATAGCTTTCAACAAAAAGGAAAAACAGGGCTCCAGCCCCTCTAGCTGAGGTTTGTGAAATTGGCTCTGCCAAACAGTGATTTGCCCTTATTTGGCCAGGGTAGGAAGTTGGAGGGGGTGTTTGCATTTCTAGAACCCAGATTTCTAGCTCCTTCCCACCCTGAATGTTGAAATAGATTTAGAGTAGAAGTAGCTGACTAACCCAGCCCAGCCTCTGGACTTCTGAGAAAGTGACCAGATCATTCGTGGTTCTCCCTCCCTAGTGTTTGGGAGGAAGCATACTTCTGAAAGCAAGTGAGTACTAAGTACAGAATCTTATCAGCTTCTGGGAGTGCAGAAGGAATATTTCAGCAATTATTTAAGCAAATGGCATTTTAAAAATGCAATATTCAAGTTACAGTGATAAGCACGCCTTATAATTTAAAGAGTGCGTGTATGTAAAGTGCTTCAAATGAGTTGAAGATATAAGGTCATAAATGAGGCAAAGATATGAACACCTCTCTTAAATTGTTTGCACTTTTGGACATGTGAGACACTGTTATCATTCCTAATACTGGGGCGGTATTTTTCAGATTAAGGAGTGGGAGTGGGGGAGGGAAGGATTTCAGAGACCGTGTTAGCAGATGGGTTAGGGACCAGCAGTGTTTTTCAGGTTATGTGTCGTGATTAAATAATTGATCAGGACAACTGGCAGATGTCAAAGATTACCATTTATTTTAGAGCAGAAATAAGAAAAAAGGAAGAGGAAAAGAAGTACGCAGGGAGAAAAGGGTGCTTTGAGGGAAAAAGGGAACGTACGTCCTGCAAGCAGAATGAACAAGGACAAGAGGACAGTGGCCTCAAAGTCAGCTGCTGCCCTCCTTTTGTCTTCTTTGATAGTTGGTCCGGGTGGCCCCACTTAGTCTCTTGCTAGAAGATTGGTATCAGGTGCCAGGTCCGGTGTCTTCTCGGGGGCCCTCGCCTCCTGCTAGAACAGCATGCAAATAAAAATTTCTATTCAGACACACACATCATGCAGATCCTGCCATTGCAAAGCTCCTGTGTCCTAACTTCTCCCGTCTGGACTCCTGGACAGACAGCGGTATTGTGGGAGCCCTGACCCTGTAAGTAAACTGCTTTCCCAGATCTGCCTTGCGGCTGTGCGCTGGGGAATGCTAGGAATGCCCTCCCTCCCCTTCCCCGCTGTGCCCGCACCTGAATCCTGCTCAGTCTTTCTGGTTCCAGTCCTCGGGTCTGGCCTGGAGAGTCCTCCCCAAAGCATGTCACAGTGACCTTCATTCTCCTTTCTCTAAACTTCTGTGACATGTTCATGATTTCTTGTTTTTTTTTTTGTTTTTTTTTTTAAACTGGAAGTTTGTTGATGTAACTGGAAGACGCAGTAAACCAACATCCTTCACTTGGCTCACTCCCTGACCACCAGTGTGGCAGGGAATGTGTGCAGTTCCTGCACACGAAGTTTATAAATCCTTTATTCCTTCTTCTTCTAGTAGGAAGCAAGTTTCTGTGATGCCAGTTTAGATTATGCTGCACTAAGAAATACTTGGTTTTTGAGAAGGGATGTGTGTCTGTGTGTGCAAACACACACATTTGATCCCACAATTGTGACTCCCTCTCCAGCAGGTCACTATAATGGAGTGATTCCCTCCTCCACAGCTCAGGGCCCTTGAACACCTACTGAGCCTGCGCCAAGTAATATTCTGTTTAAATGAGTTAGTTCTTATACACCAGAAGGTCATAGCATGCCCAAAGCAAGGGTATCTGAGAAAGGCTAAGGATCAGGGTTGCACAGAATAGTAGCATAGTGGGGGATGGGTTGGGGAGACAGATCATTCCAATCCAGATGAATAATACAATTGCAACATTATGTGAAGGCTAATTACAGAAAAATTATCTCTTCTGCCTATAGTATGAACAATTTCCTGTAAGTATCTTATTGAGAAATCTAATCTTACAAGGTTTTTGTTTTGGTTTGGTCGCTTCTTTTTGTCTTTCCTAACCAAGTTTTATTTTTAAACCATCTTTGAGATTGTCCAACTTTGCTTAAGATCATGTAGTTCCACAGAGACAGAAAGAGAACACTGAGCTCTCGGAGTGTACAGAGCTGGGAGGGGAGAAACTGGGCACAACTGGGCCCTGTATTGTTGTCGCTGTTACAGAGCTGATGAGCACTCTCTTCCTCCTGTGGAGCACTGATATTTAAGTTTGAGAGATGAACCAGCAATTGGTGGATAAACAGGAGAAAAAGCATATAATTTATTACACACGGGGCACCACAGGAAGGCGAGCACTCAATAACCCCATGACATTTAGAAGTTCCAGTACCCTTCTTAGGGGAGAGGAAGACAAGACTGCAGGTAATTTAGAGGAAGAGAAAAAGAGTTTGAGGGGAATGAACGGGCTGGAAGAACAGTAAAGGGCCCAGGACAGAGTTCCTCCTTTGTCATATGGGTTTCATTGTCCTTGGTCAGTGATGTTTTAGTGAGAAGCCTGAAGGCCCCTGTGTTGCTCCTTGGTGTGTTCTGTCTTTCTGTGACAAGAAGGGACTTCGGGGAAAACTGTACCTGCCTTTGATGCTACCCAGGGGGTCCGAGTTGAAATCCAAGGGAGGATATTTAAAGATGTCGTTTTCTGAGCCCCAACATTGTCCCTCAAACACTTTCAGTGCCCAGACATTCCTATGTGCGCGCGCACACACACACACACACACACACACACACATTCACACTCTTTTTGTTGTGAGGTCCTATAATGCAAAGTCCTGTGCCTACCAGACCCTTCATAATTGTCCATCTCACAACATGACTGTGAGTAGATGAGACATGGGACGTTGCTTCTCTCTCCTAAGACGTTTTTTTGTTTTGTTTTGGCTAAGAGCGGCCTCCTGAGATTTCTGGGATCACTTTTTTCTTCCCCTTCATGTCTTTACGTCAAAATTAGCTGTCAACATGATAATCTTGTGATTGACTCGGAAAAATACGTAGGAAGCCAGGTGGGATGTTTTTCTAAAGGTTAAAATTGAAGCAGGAAGGAGCACAGTAACCTTGCAGCAGGCCTACCAGCTGCAGTGGGGCCCACCTGGGTCTCTCTGCCCAGCCTGGTTTTCTGTGTGCTTCTCCCTGGCCACACCTACAGCTATCCCTGATTCTCTTTTTTGGACTCCATGGTGAGGTCATTTTGGAGGCAACGCCCTCTTCACCCAGCACGCTCTCTTCCTGGCCAGCCTGACTCTGATCCCCCTTTTTTCCCACTTCTCAGCCATTCTCTCAGCTGAAATTGCTCTGGGTCTCCTAGTTCCCTGGTTGGACTCGCCTGTGTCCCCCAACCCTTCCCCTTGCCACCGCATTGCTAAAATTCCAGCTCCTTCATGAAGCCTGTCCTGTCCACCTAAGTCACTCTGGAAAGGACTGGCTGTCCTCATGGGACATTGATGTCATTCACTTATTTGACAAATATTTATTGAACACCTAGAATTTATTAAATAAACACTGTGTGAGGTGTGAGAGATAAGTGATGAAGGAAGCTGCATGAATAAACCTTCTGTCCTGTGGCCTAGTTGGAGGTTCTTTATAGGGCGAGACTGGGTCACACAGTTCTCTGTCACCTCCAGAAGATGTAAGTATTCAATAGAATTTACTGGTCTGGGTAACGAAGGGATGCATACCTTACTTTTTTCATACAGAGTTTGAATTGAAACTGTAAATTATTCCTCTAAATAACTAAGGCTGCTTGTAAAAAGACGAGGAAAACATTTAATTCTCACTGTAAATAGAGATGATTGTTTTCTGCATCGAATTTAGAATTCTGGCTTTATCTAACATCTCGGAGAAACACCCCAGCCCCCAATCAGACAGCACTGTAAACATCACTTCTTCCTGTTTAGAGACAGTGCAGAATTCCAGAGGTGGATCTGCGAAATACCAACTCTCCTCTCCCGCTGGTGGGAATGGAAGCTAAGTCCCAAGTGTATTTGTGTTTAGACCCTGGTGATGCTTAGTGCTGGACCAGCAGTTAGTTCAGCCCACAAACCACCAGGCAAGGGCTTGAAAACAAGACAGAAGGAGCTGGAGGAAGGGGAACACGCTTGCCCAATGGCACAAACTCTCCATCCTAGAAGCCAACTATGGTTAACCACAGCACTTCATTACTGACCCTGTTGTTTGGTGTGCATATTCTTACTTGTACACTGTGTCTTTTCCTTTTACTAAGCAGGCTCCTCCTTCCTACCAACATGGTTTATGCTAAAAAGGTGGCAAGTGGCACATATAACTGGTATTTTCCTATGGCTTAAGACACAGTTGAGGCTCTTGATGACTTAAAAGAAAAACAAATGACATCAGCCACCTCCTTTCTAATAACCACACTATTTTATAGGAACACTGAGGTTTTGTTTATAAAAGTACACTGCTGATTACATAACCAATGAGATCTATATTTCTACCATATTTTATTTAGTGTGGATTCAAATTTTCTAGCCCTTAGGCTTCCATACTTACTCGACTGGCAGATGTATGCGTGAAGGTATCAGAAGATGAAGACTTCTCTTCTAAGTAATGGAGGCAACATGGGGAGGGGCTAGGTTTCCTGTCTTAAATTAGTATCAGGTCATAGGCCTCTGGGGGACCCTGTGACATCAGGCGATCAGAGAGATGGAGCAGTAGCTGCCCGTGAATCACAGCAGAGAAGAAATCTAACAATTCTCCAAAGTCTGGCCGCAGCTGCTGACTGGTGAAGAGCTCTGTCAGCCTCCTGTGACCCTGGACTGGGCAGGCCAGGGGACCCCTGGAGATGCCGTCCTTGTGTGATTAAACATTATTAGAACTCTGCTAACTGATCCCAGAGTGGCTTTGTGGTTTATAGTGATCCAGTCCGCGAGTGTGCAGAGGAGGAGCTTACCAGACAGTTTTTTTGCACTCTGCATTCATTTCTCCTCTTGATAACAATAAGCCATGAACTGAAAGTTCGTGTCCACCTCCACCCCCAAATTCTCATATTGAAGCCCTAATACCAATGTGATGATATTTGGAGATGGAGCTTTTGAAAAGGAATTAGGTTTAGGTAAACTAGAGAACACAATCCTAAAATTCATATGGACCCAGAAGAGACCTAGAAGAGCAAAAGCCAACTTGGGCAACAAGAACAAGGCAAGGGGTATCACAATCCTGGACTTCAAGTTCTACTACAAAGCTACAGTGGTAAAAAGAAAAAACAGTATGGCATTGGCAAAAAACAGACATGTGGATCAACAGAACAGAAGAGAGGATGCAGAAACAACACCCGACACATTCAGCTACCTGGTCTTTGACGAAGGGCCAAACACTTATGCTGGAGGAAAGATAGTCTCTTTAACGCATGGTGCTGGGAAGCCTGGCTATCCCCTGAGGAGGTTAAATCTAGACTCATCTCTCTCACCATGTGCTAAACGAAAATCAAAATGGATCAAAGATCTAAGTATTAAAATGGAAACAATCTGCTGGAAGATAAAATTGTTAAAACTCTTGAAGACATAGGAACAGGCGGGACTTTCTAAACAGAACCCCAATTGTACAAAAAATAATACCAAGAATCAACAATTGGGATCAGTTCTGCACAGCAAAGGAAACAACTAACAGAATGAAGAGACAATCCACAGAATGGGAACATTTTTTGGCCAGCTATTTCTCAGACAGAGGACTAACATATAGGATATGTAAAGAACTAAAAGTTGGATCCTTCCCTTTCCCAATATAATACATTTTAGTCTTTATTTACACTTTCAGTTTCTCACACCAGAGAAACAATGCGGTACTTAAACATGTGTGTCCGATTTATTTCACTTAGGAGTATGGTCTCAAGATGTATCCATTTACCTAGGAATATCTCCAGCTTATCATTCTTTATGGCAGAGTAGCACTCCATTGTATAAAAGAACCACATTTTCTTTATCCATTGTGCTGTTGATGGCCATTTGGGCTGTTTCCAAGACTTAGCTATTACAAATAAATTTGGGAAAAAAAAAGTTAGATCCCCAAAATAAAAGACCCAATCAAAAAATGGACAACTGAAATGAATAGACACTTCTCACAAGAAGAAATACAAATGGCAAATAAGTAACGAAAATATGTTCAACATCTCATTCTTTAGAAAGATGCAAATTAAAACACCACCAAGATTCCATCTTAATCCAGAGAGAATGGCTATCATCAAGAAATCAGATAACAAATGCTGGCAAGACTGCAGGGAAAAAGGACCCCTTCTACACTGTTTGTGGAAATGTAAGCTACTACAACCATTTTGGAAATCAGTATGGGGTTTCCTCAAAAAACTAAATCAAGAAATTTCATTGAACCCAGCTATTCCCTATCTTCCAAAAAGAGCTAAAGACATCATATTACAGTCATACATTCACACCCATGTTTATAGCTGCACAATTCATAACAGCTAAATCTTGGAAGCAGCCTGTATGTTCATCAAGAGATGAATGGATAAAGAAATGTGGTATATATACACAACGGAGTACTACTCTGCCATAAAGAAGGATAAACTTAAGTCATTTGTAGGAAAATGGATGCACCTTGAGACCACAATGTTAAATAAAATAAATTAGACACACACGTTTAAATACTACATAGTTTCTTTTATATGAGAAACCTAAAATATAAATGAAGAACAAAATAAAAGATACATAATAGGAAATAGCAAGATAGATCTTTTGCATATAGGAAAGGGACCAAGAGATGGAAGGAAGGAGAAGTGGGGAGGGGTAGTGGATTAAAAAAGAGTTAAGACATGTTATGTACATCTTATCCATGAGGAACATGATCATTATATGCTGTAAACGTGTACTAATAAATTTTTTTTAAAGATCTGTTGTTTAAGCTACTCAGTCTGTGGTATTTGTGACAGCAAACTGAGCTGACTGTACTTCTTAAAGAAAAAATTATTCACACCCATTTTTTTTAAACACAGAACCCTCTCTTCTCCTTATTCACTTTCATTCACTTAGAATGCCTAGCATTTAATTAACACCCTTTTATGCACTCTTCTTTTATGTTGTCATCTGTCCCAGTGTCCTCTTCTATGCCTTTGCCCACCTTTTCCATTTCATGTCATTGCTGGACAAATCCCACTGCATGTACATTAAGACTGAACTCAAGTGTCACCTCCTACAGGAAGCCTTCCCGCCCTTCTCCCTCTCAACTCTAGCCTGGCTCTGGAGTTGATTCCACACACACCCATTGTACCTGCATCTGCTCCTACCACACCTCCATTCCTCTGTGTTTTAGTCTTCACTCTTCCTTGTGAGACTGTTAGTTCCTCACTGAAGGCAGGAGTGTGTGCTGCTCCAAGAGTAGACTCTAGAGTAGTGGGTATAAAAATGTTTATGGAATGAAATTTGTGTGTTGAGGAAGACCTTGGAACAGAAAGCTTAAGGCTTCAACACAAAGAAGTGTCCATGCACAGGAAAAGACCAGGGGACAGATGTGCTGGGCAAGGATTTGGGGTTCAGTAAGGACTTTCAAGTCAAAATGAGTCCCCAGAGGTTCCTGGAATGGTTGAGACAAAGCATAAAGTAACGGAGCAGTTTGGAACGGAACTGGGTGGTAGAAGGAGATGAAGCGCAATGCAGAAGGTCAGATACTTGAGAATATTTCTCTGTTTGAACAGCAACTCTGTTATGTGCTGCATTGTGTCCCTCACAACAGATACTGATGTTCTACACATCACTGTCTGTGTACATGGCCTTATTTAGAAATAAGGTCTTCACAGATGATCAAGTTAAAATGAGGTCATTAGATGGGCTCTGGCCCAATATGACTCGTGTGCCTATATAAAGGGGAAATTTGGACGTAGAAGCAGACACATACAGAGAGGAGGGGATATGACACAGGGAAAATTCCATCTACAAGTAAGAGATGCTCCCAGAAGCTAGGAGATAGGAATAAGATAGATCTTCCCTCACATCGCTCTGAAGGAGCCAATCCTACTCATGTCTTGATTTGGGAGTTCTGGTGCCTAGAACTGTAAAACAATAAATTTATGTTATTTCAACCACCCGGTGTGTCACTTTGTGAAGGCAATTCTATCAAACTAATACAAACTCTTCCACTAGATCCTAAGCCACCCATAGACAAGAACGTGGTACTACTTCTCTTAGAGGTCCTGGCACACTCAGTAGACATTTGTGGAAGGCTGAAGATTAATGCACCATGGTACAGCACTCCACGGCATTGAAGTTGGAGGGTAAAAGCTACGGTGAGACAAAAACAAAGTGCCTGCACTGATATGTACCAGGATCACCTAGGCATTTTCTGTCCTTGCACACTCCCTATCCTCAGGCATGATGCCTCCTTCTTTTTGGGGGAGACCCCAGCAGAACTCCAAGGTCCAAGGCTATTCATGTGTGAAGCCACCTGCCAAGTAAATGACTGAGAACAGTGTGTCCTCAGCCTGGGGCACATCACTCTACCCTGCGGCTTAGCCGCTCCCACATTTCATAGAGAACTCTTGTTTCTTATTAACTGAAGGTTAACTTGAAATTCATTTCTGATGAAAAAAGTAAGAAAATACAGGAAAACTGAGGCTGCCTGGGTATTTTACCTGAGGTTAGCGTTCAGTGCCACAAATCCTGTAAACTAAGAACTGGACTGGTGGATTTATGTGGTTCCTTGACCAACACAGATATTTGTAATGATAATAATAATAGGGAAAAAGCTAGCACAGCCTCAGAAATTTTTCCCTTTACTCAGCTGAAAATTAAACCAGACAGGCAATTACCAAGGGTTTGTCATAATATGTAATATGTGTACACTGCATTTATGGCACATTGCATGTTACATGGTTATTATTCTGCATTTTTCATCCAATCATCTTGTTAGTTTTGGTATTTTTATGCGGTGAATGACTACAAGCTGAAAGTCAAATGAGAAAGGTATTGGGAGAGAACTAAGCACAGATTCAATAAAGGAAGGCCAATTAAAATGCGACCACTGCTACAGTGGACCACAATTGAGGATGTTGACAATGAACTCTTGAAGACTGGAAAAGTATTAAGGTACCAAGGTGAAAAACACCATTTTTAATACCATGTTTACTGTTCTGACATGTTCTGTCATTCATTCTAGCATCATGCCACAATTATACCGCTTTGTTCCTTCTCAAACACCACGATTCAGTAGCTTTTGGAGCGCTTTTGTAATGTTCTCTGCATGGGTCTAGGAAACTATATCAGAGGCGAGTACCACATTACAATAGAACACTCTGTATTTTAAAATATATTTTTAGGTCCTGCAGAATATCAGTTGTCTATTCTGACCTATTATCAACAGAAAAGGAAATAGATCTATTAATACCAAGTATAAATTTAGATCCATTCTGACAGCCCATTCAACCAATTCTCTAAGTTGTGAGTCACTCGTTGTTTTTGGTGTTTGGTGTCATTTGCTGGGAACTAAATTGAGCCCTATTTTGGGTATGTCAGCAAAGGCACAATGGATTAGTAAATCAGGCTGCTGTTCATATTTTTTTTTTTTTCAGTGGTCAGTCTATTTTTTTCTCTTCCTTCCTTTCCCTTCTTTCTCAATTCTCTAACCACCTCTGTCTTTTCTTCTGGTGCTAATATTTTATTTACTTGAGTTTACTTATTTTTAACTTGATCTAACTTCTCTTTTGGATGTAAACTCTCACCACTGGGGAGTCTGGAATTTTCCATCCTGAAGATTAAGTTCTGCCATTCACACTGAGCAGGTCCGAGGGTACGATTTGACTTTTTACATTATGTTCATATTCTAAAAATTAGAATTTTTAGAGAGAAACTTTGTATTTCCTCCCAATGTGATGGATGGTCATGCGAAGTATACAAAAATTGAAGGGCCTGAGTACTACTTATTGGCACAGTGATTTATATATAAGTTATCATCTTTATAATTACATAGTCAACCATATATTCTGCCTGTAAGAACTAAAAATCAGCATGCATATGTTATGAACAATTATGTTCTAACCTATCCAAGAGTAGTAAGTGACCAAAAGTCTGTTGAAATATGCAACTTTTCTGTAATCACTAGGTATCATGTGCTACTTAAGCTCAGGATTTAGGACCACGTATTTCTGCTATGTGGCCTAATGTCTAGCTCACAGTGAGGCTTCAGAGTTCACACTAAACTAAACCAGAGGAATAAATTCATGATCAAAATTCGATGTGAAACTGCCTGTTGGAATAGATTTCTTCCTGCTGCGTGTGTCCCCCGTATTTTGGGAACATCTGTAGGGCCCAGATAATCTCTCCCTCTGGGATCTGTGTTGAGTACTTATTTTTGTCCACCTTGTTATGATATCTAGAGAGAGTGACTGTGCTTCCTAGTCCCCTCCACAGGGCCAAGTAGTCAAGCATCTGCTTTGCAAAGCAGATGACCGGAAATAGTTGCTGAATTAGAAAAAATAAAAGAATTAAAAGGAATTGCTGGAGAGTCATCCTTTGCTTTACATTTCTGGAATGTGGCATTCAGTAACAGAACCCTGCTGTGTTCTTAGCAGCCCAAGCCTTACTGCAAGAAAGCATACTCGCTAAGCTATGAAATGCCTATGAAAATTCCTTACGACCCTAGAGCAACTTGATCAAGATCAGAGAAACTTAGTTCTGGCTCTTCATTTTCTTATTGCTTACTGTAAACAGTGAACAAATTACTGACTCTGGGTTGCTTTAGCAAACAGAACTTGTGTATACACTGTGTCATGAGAGGTTAACAAAACCAACTCTATTCTCAGTGTCCTCTATGATCAGACAAGTAACGTGATTGACCAGAATGGATCATAGGGAGTCACTTTTCTTTTGCCAAAAATAAATGCATTCTTAGGCAAGAAGCAATGCATGGCTGAGAGCCATCAGCGGATTACTCTGTCCTCTCCTCTAGGGTGCAATGCATTCTGCTAGAACCCCACGGCCTGGATTCTTGAACTTCAAGCCATGGCCAGGACATGGGACTCCAGGTCACTGACGAGTTTCTGGCTGTGCTTAGGCACCCAGGGAGGAGTAGAATGGCGTAGTCTAATTCAAGCAGGTGGTATAAATGGGGGTTCAATTCTGTATAGTGTCAGTGACCTGGAGCAAGTTACTTAAATCTTTTGAGCATTAGTTTCTTCATCTGTAACTTGGAAATGACACCTTGTGTTATGGCTCATGTCTAGATGTCCCCCCAAAGCCTTGTGAGGTCATAAGTGGACCTTCTCAGAGGTGGCTGGATCTAGAGCATGTGATTGCTAAGTTAGTCCACTGATTGGTTTGGCGTAGTTCTGCTGGGATCAAGGATGTGATAATAGGATTAAAGGCACTGGGATTAAGAGTGGAAGTGCTACCCACCCTAAGGGTGGATAGCCTGGGTAAAATATAAGGGGCAGAAAGAGGCTTGTCAACCCCCCTTGCTTGCCTCACTGCCTTCTGACTGCCATGAGCCGTTTCTCTTCTGCAATGCCCTCTGCCAGGCCACCCTGCCTTGGAGCCAATTGATTATGGACTGAAACCTCTACACACTGTGAGCTAAATAAAACTTTCCTCTCTTAATTTTGTGCGTCAGGTATTTTGTTTCAGCAATGAGAAAAGTAACGACACCTCGAGAGTTGTTACTATTTTATCTTCAATGGGATTATGCAATGAAGTTCTTTGTGTCATTCATAGAATTCAACAAGCACCAAATAAAAGATAGAACTTCTTCTTCCTCCTCTTCTTATTTTCACTTGTATCCCATTTATCTTTTTCACTCTGTTCTGTCTTTTTAACTGGGACTACGGCCTAGGCTGGGCGGCTGCTCCTTGCCTGTATCATCTCATGATGTGTATGGCCACCAGCTATGCTTGTGGGAGCAAGCAGGTGATTGCATCTTGAATCAGATCCAGAGAAAGAATGACCAGGGTCCCACAGTCCATGTTTATTTTTTTTATTTCTCAATTTTTAAATTTTTTTAAATTATTATTATTTTTGCAGTACTGGTGTTTGAATCCTAGGTCTTTGCACTTACACTATGTCCCCAGACCTTTTTAGTTTTTATTTTGAGGCAGGATCTTGCTAAGTTTCTGACTCACCCAGACTGGGCTTGAACTTGCTATTCTCCTACCTCAGTCTCCCAGGGTGCTGATATTATAGGCATGTGGCATCTTGCCCAGCTCCACGATCCCCTTTGAGGGCACACCCTCAATGACATGAAGATCTCCCACCAGGCCCACCTCCTAGAGGTTCCGGCAACTCCCAGTAACACCACCCTGAGAATCAAGCCTTTAACGTGTGGACCTTTGCTGGACATTTGACCTCCAAGCCACAGCAACCACTCTGCGTGCATCATAGGGGCTTTGGAGGGGTGCTGTTTCCAGCTATCCTCACCCATTCCAGTCCCCTCCTGTCCCACTCCGTCAGCTGCACAGATGGGTTTTCTGAGACCTACATGATACAAGGCCTTTCTCTTGGCTGCTTCACTAGAGCAAGGAATGGTGAAGAAAAACACAGGAGTTAATGATATAGAAACTGACAGACTAGAAAAACAATAACCTGGGCACGACAACTATCTGAAACTAAGTGACCAAATTTAAGCTGCGTGAAAGAGGTAAGTACATGCCAATCTGGATGCGGAAAGCATCCACCCATTCATTCATTGTTTGATTTAATTAAGATCATTTCCTAAACTCCTATTTTGTTGTCGTGGATATGGGTCTAACCACTGAGATTATTATGGTAAACAAATCAAATACAGCCCCTGACTTCATGCTTTCACACCCTGTGATCTTACAAACTAGACGATTAAACATCCATTTATTTAATAATATTTTTGTTACTGGTGCTGTGTAACGAATTATCCTAAAACTTAGTGGACAGAACCAACCATTTTTATTATGATTCTGGCTCTTCATCTTAGGAATTTGGACAGAGCACAGAGTTCCATGATGTCTGGGGCTTGGCTGGAGATTCAGTGTCTGGCGGTGACTTGATGGCCGGGGCTGGGACCATCTTGGGATGTCCTCACTTACTCAGCTGAGTTCTTGGAGATTGTCACCTGGGTCCCCGTCTGGGCTGTTGCGAGGAACACTTATATCATACGTCCTCTCTGGTGTGACAGTCTTAGGGTCATTAGACCTCTCATAGGATGATCCTTCTACCAGGGCCAGCATCTCAGAGGAAACCGACAAAAAAGGACACAGTCTTGGAAATCATGAGCCATTTCTTCCACCCCATTCTACTGGTTATAACACCCAGTCTAGACTCCAGGAGAGAAGAATTAGAGTCTCCAACCTCCAGTCTTGATGAGGAAGAGGCAAGATAGAAGCATATGGAATAAGAGATAGCTATAGAAAATACGATCTGCCAAAATAACAGTGAAATAAATATTACAAAAGGAAAGAGAGGGGACATAGGAAGGGATTTCATCCTTACTGGCCTGGTCAAGCAGGAATTTTTCAAAGAAAATGTGCCAAGCTGAGGATCAATGGAAATGAGCCAAGCATACACTGTGTGCGAAATGGTATTTTCGGCACTGTGTGTGAAATGGTATTTTCAGCAAATGGAACATGGCAAAGACTCAGAGTCTGTTGGGAGCCTACGCGGTATATAGAACTGAGAAAATTTCCATACGGCAGTCTTGTAAGGTGTGAATGTGGTACCTAGTCAAGGAGGGTGCAATACAATTGGTGGGAGAGATGTTAGCATGTTTAATGAGTTCTTTTCATTTGATATTGCTTCAGCATCCACTTTGAAAAAAAGTTCAACTTTCTCATACTAGGAAACAGGACTTCAGTTCTCCACCACTTCCTAGTTCCTCAAAGTGGTCAACCCAGGTATCTACCATAAGCAACTTCCTCCTGGTGACCATATCCTTATGGGACAGCTAGGCACATCCTGACTGCCTACTGACCCCATACTCAGGGGACTGTGCAGATATGTCCCAGTGACCATTTCTCTGTCCCAGTACCTACATGTTCTAAACCTACCAATTAGAACCCCCTCCAGAAACCTGTTTGGCCAACACCCTGTACCCCAATAAAAGTTTTGGCCTACAGCTCCTCTCTCTCCCTCTCTCTCTCTCTTCTGGTTGAGTGTCAGTGCCCTGCACTTTTTCCACTGGCCTGTGAGACGCGAGGCAGGCTGCCCATCTCTCTGGGATCTGTGAGTAACACACACCTCCTGTTATTTCACATACTTTCTTGAGCTGCCTCCTCTGTGTCCCACCTGATGCCAACCCCGACCTGTGCTTATTTTCCAGGCGCAGGACTCCCCTAGAGAGTGGCCATCTTGATAGAAATAAACTCAACAGGTCAGACAGAATACACTGAACACAGGTCACAGCCACAAATGCATCTGCCAGTATAAACAAGTTTCTGTGGGAAGAATACCTGGTCACGGTCGGACACTTAGGCATTAGGCCATCGGCCAGGATAAAGAAGCGTCCTGTGAAAGGCACATTGTGAACACCCATGACCAAATATCCTGCAGCCCCGTCAGGGCAGAGTGAGAGTTTACAGCCACTCTCCAGAGAGGGATCTCAAGACCAAATCAGAGGAAAATATAACACACATGCGTGTTTCTGGAGGCTAAAGAAATGAAGAGGTAAACAACAGCTGGATCCTAGAAGCAATATACCAGGTGCTTCAAGAGTAACAGTCAGAGGAGGTAGAAGGAAAATATCTCCTGGGTTTAGAAAGGATATGATAGGTGGTGTAAAAATGAGTCTAAAATTCAAATGCAATCAGCCTTTTTCTAAAATCTCAATTCTAGAGAAGACAAGGATGTTTATCTTGCAGTGAAGAAAAAAATTGCATTTGCTTGTTTGTCTCCTTTATTACTGTTTTACAATTTTAAAAACAAAGTCCTCTTCATTATCCCGAAGAAGTATACTCAATGCTCATGAACTCAGTATTAAATTTCCTCCCACTCATCTACATGCACGATTTTTCTGATTCCTGTCAAAAGCAGTAGCATACCTGAAATAGCCACCTGAGGTCTCCAGTATCATTGATTTCTACTACTATTTTTCACAAACATGGAGAAAATCCCTCCAAGAGAAAAATGCAAATCCCTAATCATCAGTTTCTTTTGAATACAATTTCTTGTATTCTCGTAAAAAGAATACAAGTTTCAGCAGGATGGGAAGATGCTGGGTAGGAGGTCTAAGACATTTTATGACGCTGTGGTCTACGTGGCAAATGGCCATTTAGAACGAAACCATTCATTTCCTGAAGTGTGGTTCCCAAGTGTTTGCCTTCTTGGAACAATGATGGGAAATTTCTTAACATGAGAAAGACTATGACGACAGCTCCAGTTACATGTTTCTCTTCCTGGTCTTGGAAAATGTCCTATTGTACCTCATGTATTAGATGGATCTAAAATAAGCAAGAAGTCTAGACGGTGGAAAACATATATAAGCCCTTTGGTTTTCTCCCCATTATGTAATAATGAACCGTGTAAGTCACTCTGTAATCTCCTCTCTAATCAAAGGAGAGTCAGGGAAGCCTGAAGGGTATAAAATATATATGGAAGGTAATAAATCTTTGGTTGTTTTCACAGTTAATTATTAGCTACTTAGAGTCTTTTCTTAGAAGTGAGCAGGATAAAATCATTTGTAAGTGAAAATAACATGCATTTATTAAGTGTCAAAGCAGATTAATTTTAATAACCCCCAACATTCAAGATTCTCCAACTGATTTTAATCACACACAACAGATATTTATTTGACTTAGTCACTTTGATATTTTCCAGTCTATATGATGCGACACCAATCTATTTTGTCTTTTTCTGCAACCCAACCAAAAAAGGTGTTTTGCACCCTTTTATTGGAAGATACTTCGGAAATTTTACTATTAAGGCTTTTTCCTGTTCTCACCCCAACTTGCAGTGCCGGGCATCTTAAGATCAAATAATGGCATTCAGTTTGTTCTTTCTTGTATTTGCTTTGGATATTCTAGGTTACTGGAATTTCCAACTGAATTTTAGGATTATCTTTCATTTTCTACTAAAAAAAAAAAGTCTCTGGAACCTTGCTTGGGATTGCACTGATACGATGGAGAACTAGAGAGAAAAATATCCAAATAATATTGAACCCTCTCACCCATCCCAGGAGCAATGCACACCTCACCATTGTTTTATTAGCACATGTTTGCAGTACATAATCACCATTTGTTTTGATCATCTAATTTGTAATTTCTCTCAGCAAAGTTTTCATAGTTTCCAAGGTACATCCTTTGTCGGATTTATCCCTAAGTATTTCATATTTTTCTGCTATTGTCAACAGTGTTATTGATTTCTTGATTTTCAATTTCTAATTGTTTATTGCTAGTTTATAGAAGTATAATTCATTTTTATATTGATCTTTTGTCCTACAAACTTGATAAACTAACTTAATGGTTCTGGTAGTTTTCTTACAAATCACAGGGAGTTTTCTATAGAAACAATCAGACTGTGTTTCATCTCCTTTCTAATTCCAAAACTTGACCATGTGCCCACAGCACATAAAAAGTGAGTTCTAGCATCTATAATGTTTTCAAACCACAGAGCCATTTGCTTTTTGGCATCCTTCCTGTGGCCACACAAAGACCTGGATGGAGCTCTGACAGAGGGTTTTTTACTACCTTAGGTGGATCACATTTGAAAGCAGAACACACTGATGCTGATTTTTGTACAAAGAGCAAGCCATAACTAAAGAATTTTTTCTAATTCCCAAAGCAACTGTCAGGCGGCTCACGGATGGGATGCCATAGGAAGTGTGTCGCGGGATGCTGCTCATAGCATGTGTGTAGATGAATGAGAGTGTGGGAAATTGATTGGGTGACAAAATAATCCCTTCAGAAAGAGCTGTTATGTGGCTGAAGTTCTGAGTATTAGTGAAAGTAATCAGAACCTGCGATACTAAAAATGTAGTTTCAGCTGGTATTTTGATCTGGCCATTAAAGATCCTACAAATCTTTTAAAGGCAATTTGGTTCTAATAGTTGGTCTGACCTAAGCTGACTAGCAGTGGGGGTTTTGGGCCCTTAAAATGTGTTGTAAGTGTAAAATTCACACTTGGCTTTGAAGACTTAGTATGAAAAAAAGGAAAGCTAAATGTTTATAGTGATAACACTGTATACATAATTGGGCTAAATACTATCCCATTCAATTAATTTCATCTGTCTCTTTTTACCCTTATTTTAACAAGGCAACTAGAACATTTAAAACAGCAAACATGACTTGCTTTTGTGGCTCATATTACATTTCTGTTAGCTCTGATCTTGGACCCATTTAGTTTTTGATACGTGGTAGCCTGGGCATGCTCAGATTTAATCTCACTGGAGAAGCAGTACATTTAACACTTGTCAATTCTTCCTAGCAAATCGATTGTAGTGAGTGATCTTAGCCTCCTGCCCAGCATTCTTGCCTCAACCTCTCTACAAATCTCCTGCACATGAAGGAAGAAAAACATTTCTTTGAGGAAAAGCACTCTCTCCGATAAACCAAGCTGATTTTTTTATGATAGAGTGAGAAACGAGTCATTATATCAATGCTTTTCTTTATCATATCAATGAGTCTTATCAATCACACTATCAATAAGTAAATGACTTAAAGTCTCTGATGTCCTCCTGAGTGCTTTGGCCAGGGCAGACAACAGTCCCAAAGTGAGAGATGACTTCAGCAAAAGCTAGGTTTCAACTAGACTTTTATTCAGAACTAGGCAGCTAATTTGTAATATGGTAAAAGGTACAATGTTATGTTCGAGACTCAGGAGAAACTTATATAATGGATGGAAAATTAGCTTTGCAGGGCTGAGGATTTAGCTCAGTGGTTAAAGTGCTTGCCTTACAAGCACAAGGCCCTGAGTTCAATCCACAGCACCAAAAAAAGAAAAAAAAAATTAGTTTTGCAGCTGAAAACTAAAGGGCAGAGAGATGGGAAGTAGAGGGAGATAAAAGGAGAAAAAATATAATAATATCGTCTATAGAATTTTATTAATTAGGTAGAAGAATATATAGTACATGTTAACTTTTCATTTTATAAATAAAGGGTTTTTAATTTTGGCAGTTGGCAGTGATTTTTGGTAACTGGTTATGAACAAACGATAAATATAATTTTACAATATTTTTAATACTTCAAAGTTGATTTGATGTTGTTTTGAGGGAAAAGGTAATTTATTTTTACTTTATATTTGACAAAGTTCTAATGTTACAATTTGAGCTCATAAATTTTTTTTGAGCTCATAAATTAAGATATCATAATATGTCCCAAAATTTTGGACACATACTTTTTATAGTTTCATTATTTAAGTATAAAAATACTTAGGTTTTTATTTTTCTTTCAATATTTCTAAGACATTGCTGTCAATTTTTTTCAAGCTGATTTAGAAACTTTGGATGCATCTTGAATTTTAAAAATAAATACATTTTTCCATATATGCTATAGAATTCTGATACGCCTTTAAAACAAAGTACCAGGTTAAACAACAACAACAAAAAATCCTAACATATTATTGGAAACTGCTTTTCTTGTGTAGTTACTTTATTGTGTCTGGGAGCAGTTGTAGATGTTTCTGGATAGTATCCAAATGTCTTTCCCAGCGCTTAGTGTTATAATAGGAGTCAAGTCTCTTTTTCCACTATAATTTCAGTTCTTGAATGTGCTCCAGAATAAATGGAGCGCACAGTCTGTTACTGTGGTGAACGTCGGCCACGCACTTTTCCACCCTCCTGAGGGTTAATATTAGAAATTATAATGGGCAAGTGAGACATGGGAACCTATTTCCTGACCTCATTCACCATCTACTTGAGAGAGCCTGAAATAACTACTGAACACAAAATAGTATTACATTTATTTTAATGCTTCTAAAATTGAACGTGATAATGGTGTTTCTCCACTGGATAAATTAACTGCTTTATTTAGAAGTAAAGCCTAGAGGAAGTCCTGCTTACTTTAATCTGTGTGATGCCTCTTTAGTCCTAAATCAGTGCTACAGTTGTGCTTATGATTATTGCAATTTAACATTTAACCTCAGCTTTAATACCATATTTATATCGAAATGTGTAATAGCTAGATTTGTAATAGCTCTACGTGCCGAAGGAGGCTTTCTGGCAATGTCTTTGGTTTTCTTTCTGGGGCCTGTCTCGCTGGCCCCCCAGAACACGAGTACTCTGCCCACACAGAGGTTGAGCTGGAGAGCGAACGCCCTCAGAAATAGCTCACAATCACTGTCAAATGGCGCCTATCACAGGTTTCTTGTTTTTCGTCTGATTACCTTTCGGCTGATTTAACCGCAGGACTTTTGGACAATAGAGACTGTTAAAAAGTTACATTCTGATTCAGGGAATCTGGAGGAGAACTTGATGAAGACAATGAGGACGACGAGGATGACCATGACGCCGATGATGATGATCCACCGTGAGTTAAATTCTTCATTGTTTCCCAGAATTCCTCTGTGCAGTTAAGCTCCATTTCCCTTCCATGGTAACCTATGTGATTGTTCCCCTTTGACTGCTTATCTTCACTGCTGTGTTTCTCACTTCTCTGTTCCTCTACCAGTGTTGCCTACTTTCATGTGAATTCTTGCCTCAGGGTGTTTAGGGGGAAACCCGAACCAAGAATGCACATTTATCTAGCTGGCTAGCTAGCTATCTGGAGCAGTAACATAGAGTAGCCTCTGAAAGAAGCCAGCCGATTGTAGGAGCCGGAAGGGAGAGGAGGGTGACATCCGGGAGCGGGAGGGGGGAGAAAGCAAAGTCGATGACAACCAGCTAAACTGACTTTTCCTCTCTTTCTACATGATTGTGGAAAGGATTTGACATGATGGCACTCTGGTTAAAGACTAGGCTGCAAATTATCACCATGTAAATGAAGCATCTCCTGGACTTCCTAGAGGGGAAGCCATCCCGATAGGTAGATGGGTGTGGACATTTTCCCTGATTCTCTTATTTAGGGCACACTGTTGGGAAGGCTGACCAACAGGGTCGGGGAAGGAGGTAGGTCGAATGTTAACCCTGGAAAGGATCGGATGCCACACAAGGAGTGGAACACTGGGTGCAGCTGGGGAGGAAGTGCCACGGTTTCCTGGATTGTGAGCCAGCCCTGTGAAAGGAAAGTTTGTGAATGGATTTTGCAGGTGGTCTGCAGGATTTTTTTGATGACTTTGTACACCCTGATATATATGTACTATTCATCTCGTGGGAGGGTGATTGAAAGTAAAGCTCTGGAATTCCTCAGTTCATATCTATCTCTGCCGCTCCCTGGTTTTGCTGCCACAGCATATTAGTCAATGTTTCAAGGATCAGTCTTCTCATCTATATGGTGGGGATGATAATGCCTTTCTCATGAGATGGTAATAACAATTAGATGAGATATTATGTGCTTCTATTATTATCACCAGACAATAAGACAGTCATTCTGATATTGTAAATATTCACAAGAATGCTGAAGAAATGGTGAGTGGTCCTTTTCCTTGATTCTAGTGTTGAGACCACACACACATGCACACACACATTTAATATCATACATGTACAAAATCACTAGAGTGATAATACCCAGATCTGTAAATCAACCCTCACTTTTAAAGACAAAAAAAACCCCCACAAAACCAAAACCCTATTACTGATCTTAGCTATGCATGAAATCACCCCTGTGAAAGCTTTCCTTGAATAAAGTAACACCTGTTCTTGGTGGAACTTAAAAGGGAAACTTGATTTGAAGCTCTTGCTTCCCCTTCTTATTAAAAGTATTGTAACTCTTATTAAAATAGTTCCCGCCAAAGGCACTTCCGGTTTCTTTATCTCGGTTGCCTGAGAACCAACTCAGGGTTGTGTTTGAGAAGGCGCTGTGCCCCAGCACTCCCCCACCCCCGCCAAAAAGAAGGCACTGTGTCGTCATTGTCCCATCATAGCTGCGAGTCTGGGGGCTGAAATCACTTGTTTTTTTGTGCCCAGACCCACTGGTCACATCTGATGGCTTCACCTGTTGTGGCTTCTCTTGAGTTCCTGACAGGTTGATAGTCTGGAAGTAGCATTTTAAAAGGCCAAGGATAGGTCATTTCTTAGGACCGTGCCAAAGAGAACCAGTCTTTGTACTGAGCCATTTGATTCTAGTGGTCCTTTCATCTCAGGCTTTTGAAGCAGCTCCTTCACTTTAACCAGCATCTGCCCTGGGTTCTTTAGGGAGGACAGTGGGTGCTGACGGAAATCACAGATGCGGACAAAGCCCCCAGCAGCAGTCTGGCCAAAGGTCACCTGGCCCCCATTCCAGTAACAGGCAGCACTTGGTCTTCAGAGTGGCTTCTACTTTTTAAGGGGATTTGAATCATGAGGTATTTAGGGTGAAAACTGTCGCTTTGACTATTGAATTCTGTAGAGCCAAGTATCAGCTATTTGAAAGCTCTGAATAATCCTGCAACAGTAGGTGTCGGACACAAAATCTCCACTTTGTCAATGACTCGAAATGCTTTGCTGTTCGTTTCAAATTACACTTCATTGCATCACTTAACAGATGCAGTACACACACACACACTTTATCTCACATATGCCCCACCGTGAGTGTATGCACAGAAGTGTGCAGGTAGTCACAGAGAGAAGAACAAAGAACGCACTAAGTGTCTAACAAGGGAAGAGTCACTAATAAAATAAACAGATTCCTACTTATGCTACTGTACTATTTTGGAGGATAATCGTTTGTTAGTTAACTACTATGCTAAGCTTGAAGGTGGCTCTCATTTCTATTGAAATATGAAATGTTTGTCTTCTCCTCTTCCAATCTAGGAAAAATAAAGGATATTCAGTCCATACACTTGTGAAATTGGAACACACTTTAAAAGAATTCATAGGCAGCAATTTTTACCTAAAGGGTTGAAACCAGAAGTCTAAGTTCTATTTACAAAGGGACTCAATTGTTTGCTGCTTGGAGGAATTGTCCAAGATACAGACTATAAATTTGACATTTACACACAAGGCGAAAAATAAAAATGGATGCAAATATTGATACTCTGGGGTATTGTGTAGAGCTCCAATGATGTCATCAGAAACAAAAACAAAAATCTGACAAGCATGAGATTTAATACAGCTGCCCTGCAAGGACGATTTCAGCGCTACCGCCTAGTTTCCCATGTGTAATGGGCCACAGGGTGAACCCCCCAGGCCTGCGCACGTGTATGTCCTCTACACATTGCCTGTAATTTGAAGATCATAGGTGTAGCCTCCCCAGGAAAGAATCAAAGGCTGTGCTGGTTGGCACAGACTCTTGTTTGGACTGGGGGAACGCAGACCGCAGCTGCAGCCCATTGCTGAGCCTGGCTGCTGACATGTGAAAGTACTGATTATTTTGCTAGATCTTATAGATCAGTAATAACAGGGAACCTCACACTAATTGGTGGTCACCTCACACTAATTGGTAGTCACTATGGTAGCCAGTTTAATCAACGTAAAATCAGTATTTAAAATATTTCATTGTAGTAAAATATATGTAACATAAAATTCACCATCGTAACCATTTTGAATGTATAGTTCAGTAGAGTTAAATAGATTTACATTGCTGTGCAAACAATCTCCACAGGCTTTTTTTATCTTGTAAAACTTTACTCTGTGCCCATTAAACAACTGTGTGTTCCCTCCTTCTCCTAGGCCCCAGCAATCACCATTCTGCTTACTGTTTCTGCAAATTTGAGGCTTAGTACCTCAAATATGTGGAATCATTCAGGATTTTGTCCTTTAATGGCAGGTTATTTCTTTTGGAATAATGCCCTGCGGGTTCATCAGGGGTGTAGCTGTGTCAGAATTTCCTTTTTACTGCTCAATAGTATATACAAAACACATTTTGTTTACCCATTTGTCTATTGATGGACATTTGAGTTGTTTTCCCTTTTTGGCTATTGTGAACAATGCTGCTAAGAACATGGGTGCACAGAATTAGTATTTTTAATGACCATGATAAATAGATGGTTTTCTGTAAGTAAACTACTCCTCATTCTCAGTAAGTCATGGATTTTGTAGAGCACGGACTTGCTCTAGTTCAGGAAGTCCAATGATACTTATTAATATTGCTGAATAGGATTAGGAATATATGGGTATGAAGCAAAAATAAAGCAAACTGACCTAAATTTTAATCTTGGCTTCCTTAGCACTAAGTTTTCATTGCCCAGATGGCTTCAGCCAAGGTACACTGAATGAGCAATATTACTCAAAGTTCTACTGTTATTGACATAACAGTCAGGGCTAATATTTAAATAGTGTTTAAAATATTCCCAGCACCATTTTTTTTACTGTTAACATTTTAGTAAATTTTATTTAGTAAATGTTAAAAAGCAAGGTGACAATGTAAAGATCTTAACCAACTTTATTTTTGGTTCTAGACTTGAGCAACATTTCACCTCATAAACAAGAGTAAATATTCCTCCAGATACTGTTCTTTAGCTATTACACTATCAGTATACCCATTTTACAGAGAGGAAATTGAGTCAGAGGGTGAGTAAGCATCTTGCCTGTTGTGTGTAGTCAGGGCCAGCATTTGAAGGCAGGTTGCTTCACTCCAGAGTTCACACACTTGGCCTCTGTGCTGTGAATATGTGCGTGGATGGATGTGTGTGTGTGGAGAGGGGTTGCAACTGTTACATCTTTTCGATAATCAGCAATAAGAGACAAGGTATTTGAACACCAAGTTGATATTGTTAGAAAATGATGCGATGACGCGTGATAGAAAGTACTCTGGTTTTTTAATTGAACACAATGAATTTGAATCCCAACTCTGCCACGAGCTAGCAATCATCTGGTAACACTGACCATGTTTTTGTTTTGTTTTGTTGTTTTGTTTTGTTTTTCTTCCTCTTGGCTTCGGTTTCTTACTCTGAAAATGGGGATGATAATAATGTTCTCATGACTCTTACTGGGCAAGCAAAGAACTCTCAGAAAAAAGGAATGTCTTCACAAAGGCATTTGGTGCATAAACACATTCATTGTCACTTTATTTTCTTGTGTACAAAAGTACTTGGAATTGGATCGCCTCCTCCTGTTTTTTCATTCTGCCAGAGTCTATCCATAAATACAGCTCTACTGGCATCTGGGTGGTAGATTGTGGTAAAATAAAACATTTATACAAGGGAGAAAGACCTCCAGATGCCATCACCAATGACACTACGAAGAGGCTATACTGGAACCTTTGTTTTAGTTCCAGAGCTCCATGTCTTTGACTACTGTCACAAATGAGTCCAGAAACTTCTCTGTCTTGACCCAAGAATATCATCATGAGATCATGTCTTGGCAGTCACATAATCGAAGTCTTGCCTCATACCTTGATTTGAATTTTTTAAGGGTGTAACAATTTAATTAATATAAAATGCCATAAGGTCGGTATTTTATTGATAGAACAGTGCTCACGATAGAAGCCAAGTTATTATTTGTCCATCTACCTGAGATGATTTGAGAGTGATCCTTATGAATCCCACTGATCAGATATGATCATGCTCGGTTGGATAGTGTTGCCTAAGGGAAAAAAAAATGTCTCCTGTTGCCCCAGTGCTCTTTGCTTGAAGCTATACACAGTGAGTCGCCAAGGGACCAATGACAGGGTCACCCAAATCCACATCTCCCCTCACAAAGGGAAGGCAGGGAAGGAGGTTCTGCACAGAAATGGAAGGGTGGCGTACATCTTTACGCATTTATCCACATGTATAGAAAACAAACATCTTTAATGTGGCACCTCACCATCTCCCTTTGTTTGTAATGTTTTTCTTTGACCAACATATTTAACTTCTCAATTTGTTTTCTGCATGCGATGTTTGAGAAACAATTGACTCATATGAGTCACAAGTTCAGACAAGCTGAAGAGTTTTGGAGTTGCCTGGATTCTGTTTTCTGTTTGCGCACAAAATATCTTGTCTTCCACCTATCGGTGGAGCTAACGCTTAGATAGAGTAAAACATTTGATTGAGTCCAAAAAGCAGGAGTGGAAGTGGAGATTAATTTTCTTCACTGTCCTTGCTTGTTTATTGCCTAAGAGGAGAAGATGAATGTCTAACCCCCAGTTACCTGCATGGAAGATTGATGGTTTCCTGAATGGAAGCGTTAATGGGAGACACGAAGAACTCCCGTGACTTTGAAGATGTGTCTGATCGTGTGGCTTCTGCGGGTTGGTAGAGGGACTTTATGATTTTGGAAGAGGCAGACTCCTCCTTGGGAGTGGGTATATGTCTCTTGCCAACATTCACACCACATCATATTTTTCCCTTAGTCCAACCCTGCTTACAACTGCTCTTAAACTATTAGGTTACTGCTATAAAACACTACTCATGAATTTAAAATGTAATTACTAAGCGTTCCATTTCTAAATTCTCAGGAACACTTTCCTTACTTAATCTGCATTATATTATATAAGAATACCTCCCTATTTCAGAGACGAAACCAAGCATGAGACGGGGTACTGACTGGTTGAGAGGTTAACAGTGAATCATGGTTCAAGGTGAGATTCACTGATCTTGCTCCATTGAGCCGTGTTTCCCACATTTGTGCAGCAGCTGCTGGCAACTGCATGTCTGAGAAATATTCTCATCAAAGTGGAAAATTTAAAAAGAACCCAAATCTCCCTTTTCTCTCTGCTCTCTGTACAAGAATAGTCCCTGTTCCCCAGAACTACCATCCTCCTTGGTTTGAGCAGCATGGGACGGGTTCTCACAGCATCGCATATCCAAACATCTCTACTTGAAAAAAGGTGCTCCTGCTTTTAGGGAGAATCCCAAGATTCCCTTTCTTCATTATTGACATTTGGCCAGCATTTCAGGATGAGGGATTTCATAAATAGTTTTTAAAGGGTAAATGTTTCGTTCCTTTGTAGCTAGTCACTGAACTTGAAGTTCACGAGCCTTACTCTTAGAATTTATAAATCAGGTTAGTTCCTTGTATTTCAAGGGATCATTTTTTTTTTTCACTTCTGTCCTTTTCTTCTCTTGTCCTGTAGATGTCTTCCTTCTCTCTGTGCATCTACTCATCCTTCGGTATCTAGGGCTTTTGGTTCCAAGACCCCCTAAAGACACCCAAATCCTCAGATTCTCAAGTCGTTTAATAAAATGGCACTATGTTTGCATATAACCTGTGTACATCCTCCTGTATACAAATCATTTCTGTGTTTTCTATAATACCTAATACAATGTAAATGTTATGCAAATAGTCATTATACCGTATCGCTTGAGGAATAATGACAAAAAAAAAGTCTTTAGATGTCCAGTACAGGTGCAAGTATTAAAAAAAAATTTTATATTCGCTGAATCCGTGGCTGCTGACCCTGCAGACACAGAGGGCCCACTGCATATTTTCTATCTATTTCTCTGTCTCTCATCTTTACATTTCTTCCTAGGTTGTTTTCTACTTTTCCCTTAATACTTCTTTCCTTTGCTCTTATGTACCTTTCATCTTAATTGCAATAAATATGTATTCAACACCTACTTCAGACGAAGGAGTGTGTTACGTACAAAAGAGAAATAATGAAAGTCTTTCTGTTTAAGGAAAGTTTTTTTGTGGAATTGGGCATCTCTCCTTTGACTATAACAGAAAATCAAGCTTTTTCCTGGGTTTGTCTTATATTCCTCATAGTTAACTGAAAGAGACAGAGAAAATTAGATATGCTTTATGACTTATTGTAATGAACAAATATAGAAAATATTTAGAAAATAATATAGAAAATATACTTCTCTAAATCTTTCTGTGATACTCAGTTTATTTTATGCTTTTTGTATCAGTGGACTTTGGCAGAAAACAGTGCAATTTATTTATCTCTACATTACTCTCTTATCTTTGGCATGAGAAAAATGCAAGGAATATAGTTTAGGTACTCCAGAGAGCCTGGTGGTTTATCTATCTGAGCAGAAACTAAGTCACACAGTTGACTTGTAGTCAGACATCTGGGGGTCTTTTACCTGGGGAATTGTGTGAAAACAAGGTCCTAAAATCTGACCCTGTACCACAGTCACCATCAGGACTCATTAAGCATGCATTTCAGGGTCCCAACCCCGTGGTTTCTGCTCAGTAAATCCAGGGAATTTGCATTTCTGAAAGTCTGAGTGCTACTTATCCTGGGACCACATTTTGGTAATTGCTGTGTGAAACTTGACTTCTATACTAGTTGCTTTTCTAGAGCCAATGGTTTGCAAGAGAGCAGATTTAATACAGGACATTTGTAAGTTACAATATTCACCCATAAGCCAAGTGCAGGAAGAGTGCCGAATGTCTATCTGTGCACCGGAGACCCGAAAGATCCAATCAAGGGCTGGAAGCTCACAGCACTGCCCCATGTACGTCCATGTCTGCAGATGATGGCTGAAGAAATCTTTATTGGAACCAGGACACGATGCTCGCAGCAGAGATGATGGCCAGAGCTCCCCCAAAGCAACAACAGCCATCCTCGACGACAGCAAGGCCCCGAGCTCCTTCTTCGACGAGAACAGACAAGTCCTGTACAGGAGACCCAGCCGCAGCAGAGCTTCTCCTGGGAAACAGCCTGCAACTATCTTTTGCTCTCGTTCTCCGTCATGTTGCAGTGGCAACAACCCTCAGGTGGATCTTCTATGCCCAGAACCCACCAACTCAGTCCAGCGGGGCGTTCTGGCTCAAGTTGAGCACAATAATAAGTTCACCACAACCTCAAATAGTTAAGAGTCGATACTGCTGCTATGGGCGGTGCAGATCTATTTACTTATCCTTATTTATTTATTTTTTTGTTCAGAACAATAGACCTTGAAACAAACCTTTGAAATACCATTTAACAGAGTTCCTACTTAGATACTTGTCTGTGAAAGAAGACGGTAAAGATTGTTCTCAGAACTTCCAGCTGTCGCCTGAGTCCGCTGGGCAGGAGGACACACACACACACACACACATACACACCCGAGATGCTACCTGGTGTTTCTGCGCCTCTCTCCAGCTGCATCGTGGGCTGCTGGGGAGGTTTTGGGCAATGCTGGCGGTACTGTTTGTCTAAGCAAAGGAGTAAATCCACGAGCATGACTCAGATTATTAAATGCTAACTTTCAAGGCCTCCTGCTCTCCCTGTTTTTGTAATTTAAAGACATCTAATCTCAACCTGCCCCGCTGTGCCTCTCCCTGACATCACGTTTGTTCAAGCTTTGGATTCAATGCTAAGAAAGAGAAAAAGGAAACAGCAACTTGGAAAGCCAGTGCTTCTTTCAGAGCCTGGCTGTGGCCAGGCCAGCTGTGCCGGTGCAGCTGTGCTGCAGGCCTCTGAGGGGCGCCGCCCACCTCGCAGAGCATCTGGACACATCGTGGGTTAAATTCCCGGAGCATCAGGCAGACATGGGCTGGTGACAAGAGAGCGTTTGAGTGTTTTGTTTTGTTTTGTTGTTTGGGTGCTGGGGATCAAACTCAGCCTTGTGCTTGCAAGGCAGGCACTCTAACCACTGAGCTAAATCCGCAGCCCAGCATTTGAGTATTTCAGAGTTTCTACAAAAGATATTTAAATATTATTTAATATATTAAGCCTCTGAATATAATTTCATTAACTTCCCTATTTCTAGTCCACTCTAGTAGTAGCAAGGTTGTGTCGCAGTGGTTCTCAAATCAGATCCTTTTAGATTTCCTGAACCACAATCTGAGGTGCTGCAAACTTTCCTTCTGAACCATAAAAAAAAAAAAAACTCATTGCAAGTACTGAGGATTTCTTTCATTTACAAATATCGCACTATCTTTTTAGTTCTTTCGGTTTAACCCTCAAAGTTCAGTATGGTGGCACGAAGGGCGCTTTATTTCAACTCATTCTGCCTCTCTGCATCAGTTGGTAGCTGGACTTGGAAGAACTGGAGAGATGCTGCCACCTAAACCTGGCTGGGAAGGAGAGTTTTACCATTACAGCCAAAGAGCAGTACAAGGGCTGGGCGCACTCGATTCCAGTGTACTCGCATTGCCTCCCAAGATGTGAGCAGGACGGTCATCTACTTTGTCCTTTTAACTCTTCGGGGACATGGACAGGGACCCTAGAGACAAACGGGATAGAGAAGAACCAGGCTAACCTGGAATAAGTGAGTCATGTTCTCCCTGTACACAGTTTACAACCTGTTTAAATAAATGGAATTGAAACTGCATTGAGGCACACAATTTGTGATCATAAAATGAAGTAAAGAAGGGGGAAACTACGATATGACCTCCGAGACGGGGCTGGTTTCATCCCACTGCGAGACATTCCGCTGGTCCGTGTGTTAAAGAGTAAATGAGCTCCTACTTCTGTATGTTGTGATTTCACTAACCCCCCACCTCCCTTCCCCAGTCAGCAAGGGCTAAAGATATGAGGGAAATACTGTTTTGTTTTGTTCTTCCCTCTGAGTGATTTTTCACATACCAAGCTTTGCAATGTTGCTAGCTCCCCTTTGCCATTATTAAGAATAAATGCTATAGGTTGTGTGGGGGGGACAGAAGAGCAGAGTGAGAAGAGGGCAGAGACATAGAAGTATGTCAGACCAGAGAAAGACAAGAAAAGAATACCTTAAGTGAATGTATGAGAGATCTAGGGCCAGGGAGCCACCTCTAGAAAATCTACATCAAAGATCAGAAGGAGGCAGAATTCCCAAAGTCAGAGCCAAAGGAAGGCCAGTCAGATAGTCCACAGACGTGGCCAAGGAGACAGCTGCATAGAGGCCATGTAGAACATGCTCCAATCATGCATCTCCTCTGTCCACGCATGAGAATCACCTGGGGCTTCGGGAACATGCCAATGCTTAGCAACGTACTGGATTTTTATAAGGTTATAAAGTTCAACGTCAACCAAAAGTCAACAATACATTGTTTAAATATATATGTACATTTATAGACATACACATATATAATGAAATGTTTTAAAAACAAAGACTTAAATTTCAGAGTAGTGGTTACCTCTGGTGTAGGCAAATAGATAAAATTGATGAGGGGCAGATAGGTAAACAGTTACTTATAATATTCTGGTTCTTAAATCTGGTAGTGAGTTCACAGGTTACATTGGTTACAGTACTGGTTATATTATTAAGATTCAATTTAAAAAGGGACATGCATGGGGCAGTATGATAGTATGATGCATGGAGCCATGAATCAAGATTGGAACTTACAATTCTAAGTACCTGCGATATGACTTAAATATTAATGCAGCACATCCACTGGAATTGCTACTGTCAAAAAAAAAATCCATAAAGGTGTCGATGAGGAATGGAGAAATGAGAACCTTTGTGCACAGTGGATTGAAATGTAAAATTGTGAAGCTGCTATGAAAAACAGTATGGTAGTTCCTTAAAACATTAAATATAGAATTATAATATGATCCAGCCATTCTACTTCTGGGTATACACTATTTTAAAGAATTAAAAGCAGGTCTTGAAGAGATAATTGTACACTCATATTCATAGAAAGATTATTCACAATA
>PVJO010011428.1:0-59813 GCA_004026905.1 Hystrix cristata | reverse complement strand
TCCTGTGAAATTTATTTCAGAATTATAATTGTCTTTAATGATGGGGTGGCGCTAGCAGGGACACCAGTTTTCTCTAGGAGATCGTGGGTATGTCATGTAACCCCAGCTTTCAACCTCCACTGGGATTAATGGGTCTCCTGCTTCAGAAATGCAACTGGCCTGCAGGTAAAGTTGGGGGGTATTGACATCACACATGGCAGGTGAATGGCTTAGACGTGGATGAAATTAACATGGGAGAAGAATGAGACAAGCAAGGCATCCAGGATCAGGCCCGAGGAACTATAATACTTACTGAGAAAAACAAATGAAAACGGGGGAAGTAAGTGAATGTGACTCCTCCATTCATCTAGGTCTTTTAAGCCCGGGTAAGTGGGATGTAGAACAGTGTTTTTATGTGCATTTCATCACGAGAGGTAAGAAATTACAAGCAGTCCTTAAAGAGCATCTTCCCCGAGGCTGCTGCCTTCACCAAAGCATCAGTGAGCCCCTCCTGATATCATGTGTGAGGGACATACATGCAGGCTCCTCCCCCAACATAGAAAGGACTTTAGGGATGTATCATGTTCTTAAGTTTTTAATGTTTGGGATTTTTAACAGCAGACATACCCACACATTATGTACTTGTTTTTCTTTATTACAAACACCATCCTTGTGGAGTAATTGTGAATTTAAATCTCTAAATTTCATGTTTGGTGATTTCAAAGTGTTTTGCATCTTTTCTTCTTACTTCAGAAGCGCACACAGGCCTGCCAAGGAGACATCTAGTGTATAAGTTTGGTTGTGGAAGGTAGACAGATGTTCTGCTGAGTTGGATGGAGTGAGGTGGGAAGAAGTTAGGAAGCGGTCTCTTTCTCCCCAGCTGCCACCCCCCAGTATATATTTTGGGTGCCCTTATGCCAGAGCACTTCAAATAGTGTCTTAGCTATGATCTTTCTTTTGGGGGGGTGTTCTGGGGATCAAATTCAGGGCCCTGAGCTTGCTAGGCGAGTGCTCTAGCACCAAGCCAGATCCCCAGCCCACTGTTATGATACATATATATATTTTACCATAATGATTTTGAAAGCCAGTGGGATGATTAGGATTGACCTTCAAATGGAGCATCACAAAATCAAAACAAATGAGTTTGTTGGTACTAATTTTAAATGGTTGATAGGTAAGATTTCCATGCAAGTTCCAAAGATTGGAAATGTGAATGGTTCAGCGTTGGCCAGATAGTAGGGCCTTTGTAAGCAGGGTTAAGTGGAAACTTGTTTCTTGCACAGTTAGCCTTGCAGTTAGAATCTATTCTTTCTGGTGCTAGAGATGATATCTGACTAGCTTCACTTTTTTTTTTATTTCAAAAAGTATATTAATCCTGGTACTGTGATCAACAGCAATTTGTGAATGAGAGAGTGATTAGACATCATTTCACCAAGTATTTATAGGAGTCTGGGGACATTTGAGGTACAAATGCCTTACTTGAAGTCACTGTTCTAGAGATACATTATTGTAACCTTTCTGGTGTATCTATTAGTGTTTCTATCAGAAATTTTCTTAAGTGCGTCTAAATTTTAGGTCATGGCACATTTATGAAGTGATCTTAATTAGATGTATGATGTTCTTCATCAGCAATTTCATAAACTCCCGTGTCTTTCTTGGTTGGGCCAAGGGGCCAAAATGGCATTTGCGTTCATAGTAGCCCTTATTTTAATTCTGGCGTCTGTTACATAAGGTAAGCACTGAAATTCTGTAGGTTGTGCTTGCTTTATATCTGCTGGAATACACATGACTGTCTCTGGCTTTATTTTTATGGTAATACAATACTTAATTTTTCTCTTCATAAAACAGAGTATTTTTTAAATTAATTACCTAGAGAAACATGAACTACTTTCTCTGATTTGAAGTCAGAAAAGGAAAACAAAACAACTCAAAAGGCCTTAAGAATATTATTTTCTTTGGAAGCTGAAATAGGCAGAATTAAGTCATACCGTAAGATAAATCTGGAAGTCCTGGAAACGAGAGTACAATGTGTCTCTCCTTGGTTTTGTCTGCTTCTGGCCAGCTGGATTCAGCATGATGTTGTCCTCTAGCTTTCCAGCGTCCTTGTGTCTGGACAGCTATTAGTTCAAATTGGACTGAATTTCCAGTGCTATGAAACTCTTCATCTGCATTGTGGATCGAGTGGCTTAAGTTACTCCCCGTGGTGCACAGCTGGAAATCATTCTCTACAGCGTTTTGTTTTGTTCCATTTTGTTTTATACCCTGTGTTCCTACACACCCACATAGCTCAGGATCTCAACAGACAAGCATCTCTTTTACTTCCTTGACGCGTCTTAGATCATTTTAAATTGGCACATCGCCTTTTGTCTTTTAAATAGTGCATCACTTGGAAACAGCTCTGTTTACCTGCATGAATATTTTTAAAATGTTCCACAGACCTAGAAACTGAAATGGGAAAGTTAGAACCGGCGACAGTTTCCTTTGATTCTCTTGAGAGGTAATAGGTGCTTGGCATGAACTAGCAGGAGAAATACTCTCTACCAAGATTAAGATGACAGGAAAAGAGTGGAAGGGAGAGAGAATGTGCCATGTATTGCTGTAAATAATATGTGATTGACTTCCACAGTTTTTAAAAATGAGTATAATGAAAATAGTTGTTTCACTGACAGCGTGAGTTTTCCTCAGCAAGTTCCCAACTACCCTACTATTAATTATATTAACGTTGGTCTTTACAAACTAGACTATAAATGTTAACACGTATTATTTCGGGAATTAAATATATGCGTGTAATGCATATATATGTATGTATAGAGACAGATATCTCAGTATCTCTGAGTGTTACTTTAACATATAATTAATATGCTAGACACAGGCAATGAACACAGTTATTCTACAATATTTAATTAGTTTAATGTTTCAACTGATGTAACAGGAAAAACATGTTTGGTAATATTCATGCAAGGCTCCATTAGAAAGATTTTCTTTAAAGATATGCACTGAATAGTGGTCATTTAAAAATGATGGCTTTTTAATCTTATTGACGATAATGAAAATAAAATGTATAATTTAAAAACAGGAGAAAGAGAGCAATTAGAAGGAAATTTTAACTGTGAAACGGAATTATAAAGTGACGTTGTCGGTGCTTCTG
Organism: Hystrix cristata; assembly: GCA_004026905.1. Lineage (NCBI taxonomy): Eukaryota > Metazoa > Chordata > Mammalia > Rodentia > Hystricidae > Hystrix > Hystrix cristata. The sequence continues at coordinate 56,686 of PVJO010011428.1, read as the reverse complement.
ATCATGGTCATTATATTACTGTTGGGCTTTGTATACATGCTTGCGATCGGTTCATTACTGTTAACACTTCACTTTTTGTTCTATAGAAATGTAATGAAAAGCATATATATGTATATCTGTGTGTGTGTGTATGTGCATTTTGTTAGGGTTAAGTTGTTCTCACTTGATCTTCCTGTCATCACTGTGTGTGTGCGTGTGTGTGTGTGTGTTTATAAGTATCTTTATACATCACATTTGATCTTTATAACTATTTAGTGTCTTGATTGCAAGCAACAGAAGCCACCAGTACTGTTAAGCAGCAATGTATTTGATATGTACCCATAACCTCCAGAAGTGATGGAAAGATTTGAAAACCATGCTCAGGAGATAACAGTCCTCCAGGCCACACGACCAGTTTAGTCACCGCTTTTCAGTCACCAGTGTCACCTCTCATACTGGTGTTCTGTGTCTACCACTGTCAGAGTGTGATGCCCTTTATCTCCCCTGTTTGTGCTTTGTATACTCGAGAGGCAGATCCCTAGTCCTAAGGCCGCGTGCGTGCCCAGGCGCTAAAGGGCAGGGAGAACGAAGTCCTCCCTATTTCCTCCTTTGGGTCAGAACCACAGTGTTGTATCCCTTCCACACTGAACAGTACCACTGTGCGAGAATAGGAAGGAAAGATGGATGTTACATAGTCAAAAATGACAAAATCTATTACATTTTTCAATTTGCTTTTTCTTTGAATTACTTCATTTAGCTACAGTACCAGAACAATTATGCATTTCTAATACATCAAGGGTCTGATTTGTTTAATAGCTTTGTTTACAAGGTTTCTTTACAGAAAGATTATACAGTGCATGTATTTATTCTCAATCAGTGAATTTCAATTTGAGTGGTATTGTCTGTCAGTGAATGTCACACATGCACTCAATATATGAGAAATCCATTGTGAAGAATTAAAGCTACAGTATGGTGAGGGGTCTAATAAAATATCAAGTGAGTACTATGAATGCACAAAGCAGGAAACAAGATTTCATGCAGGAAAATCAGGACACATGCTCATAGAGTAGGAGATATTTGAGGTACATCGTGAGAGAGGAGTAGATGAATATGTAAGTAAAATAAGAACAATATATAGAGAGGGCAAAATGACATTAGGAAGAATTATCAAAGTGGCTTCTCTATTTGTGAACAGTAAGATGTCGGTATGCTGGATTTATACAAAGGCTTTAGGGAGGATGGCTACAGATGAGTTCAGATGGGTCTATTAGAAATGTTCAGATTTCAAAGAACTTGGCTACTGAGGTATAGGCAGCAGGTGACTCACGGCTCTTTGAACAAGTGTCAAGATCTTTAGGAAGATTGTTTTAGTGTCAGTGTGGAAGAGGAATGGAAGGAGAGTCCTGCAGAAAGACTAGTTAGGTTGCTATCATTATCGTTGCCAGATAAGAATGTAGCATCTGTATATAAATGTCAGTGTAATATGAAGCTAAACCTAAGCTAGAGACAAATATTTTGAACACAGAAATCTTAAAATGAGAAGTTAGACATATTTGCTTACAAAATACTTTCAAATATTTTCTGGTTTCTGTGGAAAACCTTTTATGGGTGCTGGTTTGTGTTTACCCACTTAGAAAGAATGCTAGAAATTTGACGAATATAGAGGATGGTGAATTAGATACTAATATTTTTGTGGACGGTTTTCATGAAGGCAGTCAACAATGGAGAGCAGTATGTGGGAAGGGCAGATTGTTTGGACTCGTGAAAGGAAGTTATTGAGTGAAATGAGAGGGACGGATGTGTGAATAGCATTCGGGAGGCAGTAGGAAGTTTCTGTCCTCTCCATCTCCTGCTGGTTTAGTGGGTCTTTCAGAGCCATCTGCAGAGCCAGTATAATTGTCAGAGCATGTCACAACTTCAACTCCAGTGAGAAGGATGCTTTGTTTCAATGGAGATACTTAGAAACGAATCGCAGGACTCACAAAGGTGGGATGAAAGCAGGATTGTGAGTGTATACACAGAAGGAAAGAGAGAGCTAGATGGCACACAGCTCAGGAAGGAAGTACGAGATGGGCGTGATTTTCATTTAGTGCAGGGAGGGGAGGGAGACAGGTCTTCAGCAGTAAAATTCGTTCTTACTTATTTTGAGATACAATAGATGTGTTGGAACACTAGCTGTGCCGCTCAGGCCCAAGGTATTCATTGCTTCATCGGTAAATGCTTGAACTAGGCTTCTTTGGCCTGACTTCTGTTTGCACCACAAGACCATTTTATACTTTATGAAAGCCAAATAAGGTAAAACTTACATAGGTATTATGTTTCTATATTTTTTTTTCAAAATTTTATGATGAAAGTTTTCCTCTATGCTAAAAGTTTGAAAAACACTATATAGTTCATTATATAGTGAACACGATATACTCATAATCTGGATTCTTCTTTATTCTTCTTTATTTGAAGGCCTTCAAAGTGAGTTACATCCCTACTGCTTTTTTATTTTGAGACAGTCTTGGTAAGTTGCCTGTCCTGGGCTCAAACTTGGTATCCTCCTTCCTCATCCTCCTATAGTCCTGGGATTATAGTAATGCACAACTGCACTGGGCTACAATTTGTATTCTAAAATTAAATTTGCACTGTTTATTTTGTTGTATATCGGTCCCACTGAAAATATCCATGAATTCTTCCAATATTGGATACAATATAAACTGTATCCCTATTTTTGTTATCTTAAATATCAGTAATTGGAGTTCAGTATTGGTGAATTTCTTTTCTCAGGTAAAATAATTTACCTTTTTATTATTTAGTGAACAAATGCATACACCTTAACAATATAAACTACTACCAAGAATATTGTCATCCCCAAAATTTCCCTTATGAGTGTTCCAAGTCAGTTTCTGCCCCAAAACCTCCAGAGGAAACCATGTTTTCCCATTTTATTTTCCCAAAAGATTAGTTTTGTCTTTTCAGGAAGATCATATAAATGAGTAACAGAGTACGTGTTCTTTTGTGCAACGCTTCTTTTATTTGACACAATGAATTTTTTAATCATCTATTTTGTTGACCGTATCAGTAGTGTGTTCCCTTTTGATATTAAGCAACATTCTATTATATAAATCCTTCAGAGTTTCTGTATCAATGTTCTCATTCATGGAACCTGACCTATTTCCAGTTTTGGCTAGTATGATGAAATTTTGCATTAACATTCTTACATGTATCACCTGGTGGATATCCACTATCATGTCTTGATTATTTAGCCGGGATAGGAAATCTGAGTTGTAGGGCAGGTCTAGGTTGAAATTTATTAAAATGGCCAGCAATTTTATAAAGTAGTACTAATTTATACTTCCAATAGCAATATAGTAGAATTTTCAGTTGCTTCATCAGCTTTTTGAACATTGGCGTGATTAATCATTTTAGTCTCATACCACGTAATTTAAAATATACGAACTCTGTAAATACACAGTTTCATTCTCCATGATTCCTTTACTCTCTATTTTTTAATATAATTCCCTTAGTATTTTACCTGCAAATATTGTAATCTTCCCATCAAGGCGACATTGTAATTTCTATTCTGAGTATTCATATACATTTCAAAGACTTTAAGAGGGAAAAACAACCTATTAATGTTTCTATAATTTTATTTATACTTTCTTCCATTTTCTGTAGTTTTTAATTAATCATATGCAGTACATTTTTAAAATTCCAGATACAGCTTTTTTCATTTGTATATTTCATGTTTGTAGTTTCTGTTTTGCTAGTGAATTTTATTATCATTTCACAATAAATTGTGTGTGTGTGGTTAAACATAATTAAAAAACTGCTTTAAGTATTTATGTGATATTTGCTGCATCTCCATACTTTTCTGTATTGATTGCATTTTTTCTTAAGTAGGGGTTACATTTTATGTTTTTAGATGTGTCTGGTATATTTTCAAAAATATTTGTGTCTTGTATTTTGTGAAGGACACAATGCAGACACTCTGGAGTCTGTTAGCTTCCTCTGAAGAATACTCATTTATTCTTTTTTTTTTTTTTGCTATTGTTATATCAGATGATTAAATTGGCTGGATGCTTATTTTCCCTGTGACCTTCAAAGTGCATAATCTCAGTTCAGTTCTTTTTGTCCATGTTGGAGTATTGGAATCTGCCTAGGGCTTAGGAAGTTGTGGCATCCGTGAGCAATTTAGGCAAGAGTTTTGGCACAGAATTTAAGGCTCCTTTTCTATGGCTCTCTCCGTTCGAAATTTCTCCACTCATTGTGCAGCTACTTGGGCTCTTCTTAGTTCTTCCATCCAGTAAAACTGATTTTGACTTGAATGTTAGTCACCTGGTATTGTGAACTTCGGCTTATCTAAGGACACAGGTCTTTTCTTTCTTTTGGGCATACACATTTTTCTTTCTAAAATCTCTTACTGTTTGTTACTGGTTGTTTGGATTCTATAAAAATGGAGATGTCATATGATTCTTCAGGAACTGGCAGGATATTTATTTGATAAACTGAGTTCAAATCACATTGTCAACACTCATATTCGTGTACATGGATAATAATCTATGTTGAGACAGAGAAAAAGAGAGAGAAAGAAAGAGAGAGAGTTGGATAGACAGAGACAGAGAGAATTTTTGGCTTTTACCTGTGCCAATTTTTTTTTACAGGAATGACTCTTCGATTATACAAAGTAGGAGTTTCTTCGGGCATGGTGGTGCATGCCTAAAATCCCTGCAATTTAGGAGGCTGAGATAGGAGGTCTGTGAATTCAGGTCTAGCCTGTGCAGCTTATCAAGACCCTGCCTCAGAAAAACAGAAGAAGGAGAAAAAGGAGGAAGAAGAGGAGAGGGCCTGGAAATGTAGTTCAGTGCTTAATATGTATGAGGCCCTGGGTTCAATCTGCAGTAAAATGTATATATATTTTATATATTATATATATTTCCATATATATAAATTTCTCTAAGTAGATTTTGAAATGCTTCCACCATTGGAAACCAGAATGTGGGATGTCGGCAATGTAAATCACTGAAATAATTCCAAACACTTATGAACATCCCACAGTATTTGAAGAGGCAAATTTCTTACAGATATATCCAAACAAATAAATGCAAATTTAATGACTCTTCTAAATATTTGCCATATTATAGCAAAATTTCTATTTTCCCTCTGATTTGGACTTACATTTTCCAAGAGTGTGTAGTTCACAAATATATTATAGCAAATATTATTTTATAAACAATACGTATTCTAATCTCTAATATGAGGCATGACAATCATTTTGATGTATGTTTGCAGAAAATTTTATTACAGTAAAAGACAAACAGTCCTTAATATCCTGAAAATCCCCCCCCCCACTTTGAACACACTTATGCCACCCGTCTTGCCACTTTCTGAAGCACTCTGGAAGTCTTCTTTCGTGAGCGTCTTTAGTTGTATTGTCCTGCCGGCCTCAATGTCCTGAGTCAATTCAAAGCATTTACTTTCTGGGTTCCTTCTGATTTTGGGGAAGAGCCAGAAGTTGCGTGGTGCCAGATACGGTGAATTAGGTGGATGAGAACAAGTCGTAACGTTTTCCTCTGGCAGAAAATGCCATCCCAGACGCAGCGTGAGACATGCAACACTGTTGTGATGGAGGATGAAACTGTTTGACCATTTCTCAGGCCATATTGTATGCACATCATTTCTTAAGTGCTCCAATAAGCCCTTGTAGTATCCCTTCGAGCTAGTGTCCCTAAGTACACACTCAGCTGGGACAATTCCACCAAAGTCAAAAGTCACCATCAATATCACTTCGATGTTGGATCTTGATCGATGTACTGTTTTTGCACGAGGAGAACCGGACAATTTCCACTTGGAACCCTGTACCTTAGTCTCAGTATTGTAACGATAGTCCCACATTTCGGCTTCTGCAATGACATTTCTTAAAGAGCTGGAATCTAAGCATCGCGATTGAGCAACTCCAGTGAAATGTGTCATCCGTGACCCACGATTGATGACACACTTTAAAACACACCTTCTCCCAGCTGTAGCTCACAATGGACGGACTGCACAGAGCAAGCTGAAACTTGCCCAACGGCTTCTTGTGTTGAAGGTCTCTGCTTTTCCTCTGGAAGGCGCCTCAGAGCAGTGGTGACTGTACCTTGCAGTTGCACCTCGTATATACCATAGAGAGAATCAATATTATTTTGATTTTGTTCAGATTTTGTTCTTCACAACTACAAATTTAATTGCATTTATTTAGTCTAGATTCAGTTCAGACAACTTTCAGTCGTAGTTTAATGGCTTTTATGTCATTAAAATTGGAGGCCTTCCAGGTGAATGGAGAGCCTCTCAGTCAATACTCCATAAAAGCTCATCGGCTATTTGTAGTTCATTTATACTCCTCATGTTTACACAATCTTAACAAGTAGCCCATATTGAATATAGCAATAAATATTGCTCAGATGCTTTTGAATGAGAATAAATAGGTAGTGCCGAATAGATTTAGCATACAATGCGAATGGGTTGCAATCTATAATACAACATGCTGACGTTACTAAAAGCTCAGATATTGACTGACTCTTCAAATTGGTTGTTAGTCACTAATTGGGGACCTTCTCTGACCAGTGCACTTTACTGATTTTTTAAAATATAAACAACAAAATAGTGAGAAAAATTCATACAGCACCTGTTCTCTATCCACAAAGCAAGGCAATTACACTGCAGAAAAGGTTAATTTTGAGCAAATGATCGATACTCGTAATAGGAAAAAATCAATAGAAGAAATGAAAGCTACTTAAATGTAAATTTTATTAAAAATTTGAGTTTTATGGGTGTAAAACTGTATAAAGCAACAGTGGTGTGGTGACTGGGCAAGTTATTGTTTGTTTTCTTAAACATGTTTAAATATGTAAATTAATTAGGATTGCAGGGGACCAGGTTTTGGCTTTTCATAATACCCTGACAGACGTCTTCTGAGCTTTCACTAGAGCTGAATTCAAGTCACATTATCAATTTTAACTTTATGCAAATGTGTCTTCTTTGAGTTGCACTTTCTTCATCTGTGAATTAGAGTTAATAAAATTTACACAGTGGGATTGTTAGGGTATTACATAATTTGTAGAAAATGAAAGGGCTTCAGAATCAATGTTACTCTGTATCTGTAATCCTTTTACAGCTGTAACATTTTGCCCTCATTCATTTATTTCTGAGGTGAAACTGGATGGGATCTCAGTCTGCATTTTCTAAACATGTCAAATACAGTAATTTTTGCCTACTATTTTCCCTTTGGGCCCACTCTCAGAATTACTTAGGCTTCAGAAAGTGCAGGCCTGGCTGTCACAAATCAGGTCCTACAGGGTATGGAGAACAGGATATGTCGAGTCTTGCAAAGTAGGACGCAAGGTCATGGTGAAGGTCAGGTCAAACCACCAGTGAAGGAGGAAACAAATGTCCCAGAGCCAAGCTGACAGCGTCCTGGGGAAGTGTCAGGGATGTTGGCAACTGCCCGGGCTGGCTCTGTGTTAGTGGACTGGTTTGCTCTGCGGGGCTGACTTGGGCTTCTTTACCCAGGTGCGTCCTACTGAGGGGCAATATGACAAGGGTGAATTTTGCCTTCTTGAAAACAGAAATGCCCAACATAGCTCTTCCTTCTTACTGCCTACTTTTCTGCACTATAAATTAAACTTTTAAAGAACTGAAAATAAAATTGACGAAAAACACTGATGACTGTGAAAAATAAGCTGTTTGTATACACATACCTACAGATATGCATATATCATATATACCATATACACATTTTATATATGTGTATATATGCTGTTATGTATATTCTTTGTCTACACAATATACATCTGCAGCTACACTTATATCTATTTAATTGCATGATCTTATATGTTAAAGTAATGAGAGACGCAAGTACTTTACTTGACATTCACATTAGCTTTCCGTGTAAGTCCGCACTCCTACCTCTTTCTGCTCCTTCTGCCTGGTAAGGTGGCTTTTTTCACTCATCTTGTTTTCTACCAGAGAAGCTTTTATTTCTTCTTGAAAATCTAGTTCATGAATGTTTTATGAATCATCTCGGATTACTAGTCACACCCAAATCTTTTACTCTTTGGCATAGTAGGTGCTCAAAATACATCAGATGGCACCAAAAAGAGGTCTGTGAAGTGCAAATTTCTGGCGCTTGATCGCCGGCCACTCTGCTGACCTCTAAACTGGCAGGATGTGGATATACACCCAACACAGTGGAGAAGGAGCTTCCAAAACTTTCTGTCGTTCTGTATTTTCTCCAGTTTAAATGGGAAGGCAGAGTGGCAACCATTTCTATGAAATGACAATTAGAATGTAAAGTGACCGTGAAGCACACAGGCGCACAGTCACGCCAAAGCTTTTCCTGTGCTTAATACCGAATGTAAAATTGCTCAAATGGGGGTGGAAGAGTCAGGTTCAGTAGGACATTTTATCAATAATGCAAAAATTTTTGAGAAGTTTCTGAGAACATGACCTTCTTTCTAATTAAATGTTAGATTTTAAAAATTAAAAAGACAGCTTTAGATTCCCTTTTAAGACTCAGAAAGGAAAAAAAAAGTTCCCTTGACTATGTGTAGTATTTATGTGGCATACTGAATCAAGTCAGATATTTAATTATCACTAATTGTTTCATTTTGGATTAATTTAACACTCTGAAAAATACCCTACCTTAATTACCTTTTAAAACACAGTAAAATCAAAGAGGTAGGATGGTGGTGCAGGCCTGCAATTCCAGCAGTTGGGAGACCAAAGCAGGAGGATTGCCACAAGTTTGAGGTCAGCCTGAGGCACACACTGAGTACAAGCCCAACCTGGACTTTAGAGCAAGGTCCAGTCTTGAACCACAAAAGCAAAAAAACCAAAATAATAATAATAAGTTAGTTAACGAATAAATACAATAAGACAGAGCAAAATCATAACTTTGGTTCTGGCTCACACATCTCCTTTCGTCCATCTTTTTCAGGTTTATTCCCTGCTGTCCTGAATCTTGCTTCCAATGCACTCATCACGACCAATGCAACCTGTGGAGAAAGAGGCCCTGAAATGTACTGCAAACTGGTGGAGCACGTGCCTGGCCAGCCCGTGAGGAACCCCCAGTGTCGGATCTGCGATCAGAACAGCAGCAGTCCACAACGTATGTATTGCGTGCGGATTTGTACGGCACGTGTGGGGCCCGTCAAGGAGAGATTCTGGGGCCAGTCGCATTCAGTTCAGCGGGCTTGCAATGCTGAGAATTCCCAGAACTGGGCTTTCAGGGCGTGTCTTCACGGCCCCACCGTGGTTCAACCCGCGTCAGGGCTGGAGTCCCTTATCCGGACAGGCACAGCGGCGGGAGCGGATCCTCTGGCCGAACCCCGCGGCGGGCGCTGGATTTACTTGGCCCGGACCTGTCTTTAAGGGTGTGCTTATTCATGCAGGCGTCAGTTGCTCGTCCGTGGCTTGTGTGCCAGGTACTGTGCTTGAGATCCGAGAGGCATAGGTTCGGCTCCTGGCGTCCGTGAGGGAGCCGACGGGCAAGAGGCCGCCTGTGGCTCTGCCCTGAGTCCTGAGCATAAAGGAGGGTCACGGAATCGGTCCTGGAGGAAGCGAAGGCTCCCTGGAGGGTAGAACTAAAAGGGCAACCCCGATGAGGCGCAAAAGGGATGGGAGTAGGGGGCGCCAGGAAGAGATCAGAATACACTGGAACTTTTCTCAGGGAGCCAGAAGTGGTGGAAATGACTAGAACTAAAATTGTCAGAGGGCAGAGCAGAGATGAGGCTAGTGTCAAAGGCTGGACGTAGATTGTGAAGGTCTTGGCAGTCCTAGGAGTGTTTTAAGGAGAAATGCCACGCAGAGCCCCCTGCCTGTCTCTGTGAGCCACACAGAAAGTTCCGACCATTCGCGCACTCGGTGGGCCCTGAACTGGGAGATAGGGAACATGCAGAGTCTTTATAAATGACAAGGCTTTCTAAGGGTTCCCGGGAAAAGTGACCCACAAGCTGAGAAAGTACGTTAGACTAAATGAAGAAAGACCATTATGCAAGGAATAGCACACATAAATCTTGAAAAAATGGAATAACAAGATGTGCTCAGTAATCTTGAGTGGCAATGGAAAGAATGGTCCCAGGTAATTTTAGAGATGGTAGATGATTTAGAGATGCACATTAGACAATTATCATGTGTATCATCTATCTATGTCTATGTGTGTATCTATATATAGGAAAAGCTAATAAAGTGATATTTAATGATAATTGTGGTTTGTAGGGGACTAAGGACTCACAATTATGTTTTAAAATTTGCTTAGTTTTTCTTTTCCTTCTCTTTGATAGAATACTTTTTAGAGCAAAAAAATTGAGAAGTTCCAGAGATTTACTATATATCCCCTATCCCAACAGATGCATAAGCTCTCCCATTGTCAATATCCCCCTCTGGAGTGGTAACTTTTTAACAATTGATAAACCTACACTGACATATTATTATCACCCGAAGTTCATATTTAGGGCAAATGCTTGGTTGCATACATTCTATGAATCTGGACAAAGGTATAATGAAATGTGTCCGTCATTCTAGTATTGTATAGTATAATTACTCTTTTTTTAATTTAAAACTTTAAAATAAAGAAAGGTTTCTCTCAAAATTAGCATATTTCAATCACCTAAAGAAAATTGGAAGCATTGTGTGTTTTTCTTAGGGCCAGGTAAGGAGAACAATGCATTGTATCTTCTATTGTGGTTAATTCAGGGATACAGAAATTAAAATATTTGAAGACACTATATTAATTATAATACATTGGTACTTTTGTAATTAATTTGGTAGTGCTGAATATTACAAAATGTTGTCATAAAGTTATGGCACCAAAGAAGGCCACCATCAGGAACTTGTTTTCAGTTAAGGATGGGTTAATGTCTTGTGTGCACATTTCTGTGGTGAGGGTATAGGAGAGGGATGTGGTGAATACCTTCCGTGCTTTATTCTTTCTTGCATGGAATCACAAGAGCAAAAGACCTGCATCAGAGCCCTGGGAAACATTACATACTAAGGGAAATTGTTAAGTGGAACTAACACTTAACAATTGTCAGGAACGGGATGAAAACAAGCCACATTCAATGGAAGAAATCGGGAGAACCAAGCCTCATGTATGTGAGGAAGGAAATAATTTTCAAGAACTTCTTATGCAAGACCCAAATATTATAGATTTGCTTTGAATGTGATAACATGGGAATCTATAGGTCACCATGTTAAAGCAGTCATGAGTTGATGATTGCAAAAGCTACATTAAGGAGTTGACACATTAATAGTGAAGTAGGAGAAGGAAGGGCATGTAGGGATATTTCCTCAAGTATCTTTGATGCAAAGAATAGAGGACATTAGCAGAGGAGAAAGTGGAGCAGGGAAGGTTTCCAAAGACAGGAGACATTTAAGGATGTTTAGATTCTGAGGGGAAAGCCCAGATAATGGAAGACAAAGTGTTGGCTGAAGTGACATTTCTCTGAAGTTAAAAACAGGTAGCTCATTCATTAAAGGTAAAAGAAAAAAAAACTTGAATTACGGGATTTATACCTTTTAACTGGCAAAATCAGAAAGAAGGAAGAATGAGCAGTGACAGAGAGAAGAGAGCAATTGGTAAGAAACTATTCAATGATCTAGATTCCCTCATTAAGCTGTCAGTCTGGGTGATTTGCTCAGGGAAAGAAGCAGAAATTTAGATTAGCTTTTTAGGGGAGTAGGAGGAGATGCCGAGCTTGTGAGAATAAGGTGAGGAGGATTTCATGCAGAGTAAAATAGAAGTAGAAAATATCTGGATTGGTCCTCATAGAGTATTCCAGAGAGAGTGGAATAAGGTGATGAGAAATTTTAAGTAAGACTAGAAAAAAAGTGAATTGATAGATATGTGTTTTAGATTCATTAGAAAAGAAGACATGCTCTGTTGGGGAGAGAGACTGGTCTCATTAATGATTTCCAGCACAGACATAGTGGAAGGGGCATGGTGGGTACGGAGATGGTGGAAATGTGTAGCTGTGTGCTTAGGATGAATATGAGGAGAGGGAGAATTGAAGCAATGAAGTATATTAGACAATATGTGTATAAATATACAGTGTGTATATAATATAATGTAATAAACAGATTAAATAAATGTTATATGTGATCATGAATATTATAAAATATGGTATAGTGTGAGTATGTATTTATAGAAATACATAGATATATTTATATTTGTACAAAAAAAGGAGAAAATGAAGGAAATGCATACCATCATAGAGTCAGGCAGAATGATGCAATGATTGGAATGGAAATAAATGAGTGGAGACTCTTGACTGGAAAAATGGATAAGACGCACTTGCCAAATTGAGCCAAAAACCCATTCTATAAGGTATTCCCTTCAAAGTTCTACACTCTGTGTCTATGTCGCAGTGGAAGATATCTACATTTTAACAATCCTACCCCATATTTTCACATGAAGTCACTGTGTCCATTAATCTTACTTATTAGTTTGACAGGATTTAGAGACTCCTGGTGAGGTGACTGCATTGTGAGGATACTGACCTCTCTGTGTGTTAACCACTGATAAGTGGGTCATGGGACCATGAACTTGGAGACTCTATCTTGTCCCTGGCCCCTTCCCTTCTGGCTCTGTCCAGCCTACTATGCTTCTCGGCCACCATGAATTGAGCAACTTTCCTCTATCGTTCCCTTCTGTCGTGATGTCTGTCTTAAAGCCAGTCCGCCATGGACTGAACCTCTAAAACCATGAGCCAAAATATCCTCTCCTCCTTTATGTTATGTCACTATTTTGTCCCAGGAACAGGAAAGCTGACCAATATAGGGACAGAGTGAATCAGTTGTTTCAGTAAAGCATGATTTATGTATATGAAGATTGCTGTGTATTTCCCCTTTTTTGCATACTTGCAGTGTTTTAAAACTTGTCATGGCCTTGATTTACTTTATTTTTAAATGACTCAATTCATTAAATTTCAAAGTCATGTTTTGGCACTGAAAACCTAGAAAGAATAGAATACCACAAGAATTAAAATCTATCAGTAAACCACGTGAACATTTTTTAATAAAAGTCGGAGCAAGAGAGGATAAAAATTCCACAAGTTTAGGGGCTGAAGATTTAGCTCGGCGGTTAGAGCGCTTGCTTTGCAAGTGCAAGGCCCTGAGTTCGATCCCCAGCACCAAAAAAAAAAAAAAAAAAAAAATTCCACAAGTTTAATGAACTTCTAGAATAAATCTGGAAGGTCTGCACTTAATTACCATACAAAAAAAATGAAACTTGAACTTCTGACTGTTAATAGGTTGTGCTTCCCAATTAAAAACCAGCAGTACAAAAGGTTTACCTCACTGATTCCCTGGCCAGTTTTCTGATGTAGTTAGCCCTCGGGTTGACTAGTGTAGTGTATCCCTGTTGAGGATATTATACATTTCTATCGCCTTTTAAATATGGGAACTCTGCCAATGATTAGTATTTGCAAATTAATTATGATTAAATTTTTGTAATGGGGATTACAGTTAATTGTTGATTCATCTCCCTGTTCTCCTTTTCATGGCTAATTCTCATATCAATTTGACCTGAGGTGGCAGATATCAAAATTTCCAATTAGCTTCTCTCACAGTTTCCTAAAAACCATGAATTCTGTTTGGTAATGTGTGTGTGTGTCTGTGTTTCTATTATATACTGCAACTGCAAAGTGTGTGGAGATTGAGGAAGGTGTTTGGGGAATGTTTGCTGTTATATTTACTTTTATTCACAAGTGATTCTGGCAATATTTCACTTATTATTCTGAGTCTTAATGTACCAATTTCAGCACCCGCTCACACCACCAGGAGCATTTTTTTGATATTTAGTTATGCTTCTGGTATTTGTTGTCCTTATAAAGACAACACCTTCCCTGGCTTCAACAGAATTTAACTAGCACTAATAATTAAATATATTTAGCAATTTTGCTTTTCAAATAAGACAAGATGACTCATCTCAGTGAATTATTAATGAGATAAAAGTTGATATAAAATAAGATCTATCCAGCTGTTTTGTTAAATTAAAATTTTACCAATAAAGATGGAACGTTATCCTGTCCTGTACACTCACATCAAGATTCAATTATAAATATCATACTATAAGTAACTCAAATAAGTAGTTTTTATGTATGTAATTGAAAGTTATAGCAGATTATTTAAATATAATTGATATATAATAAAAATTTCACATAGCTAGAAAGGCAAATCTAGTGAGTATTCAATGTGTAGTAAAATATTTTCTTTTGCAGATGACTTTGTTTTACTATCAGACTCATTGCATAGGGAACATAGTTTTGCTTGGGTTTGTTATTTTCAAAATTTTTATTTAGTGCAATTTTTCTCCAGTTAAGGTTCAGACATGTACATCTTGAACAGATGTATGATTTATTTTATGTGTATGCACAATAATGGTTAGATTATTAATGGTTACAGTGTTCATTGGTAACCCTGTGAATAAAGGGTTCCCGTTCAAGATGTTTTTGCCAGTCAGTGGCAAATAGATTAAATGAGAATAGCATTCTACATTTTAAATATAAAGAATTGTCCTTTATTCCAGTATTATGTTTTTCTTAAAAGTATCTTCCACCTCAGCTCCACCTATGTCACAACAGCAGCCATTACATTTTCTGAATGTCCTTTAATTATTGAAATATAAGTTATGCTATATTAAATGTTAGTAAAAGTAGATTGGGGGTTACAATTATTAGAGAAAATAAAAAGCTAGGACTCATATCAATTCCACAAATCTGTCACGTACATTTTTTTTGAAATCTTACTCTTCTTGAAGGTAGGAATCTAGAAACCAAAACTGTGAGTGGAATCCTGTTCTTCCCATTTCTGGGATGTCACAGATTTTAAGTGATTTGTCTTTGGCCAGTTAAGTACTAAATGGTATCCAGAGTAAGTAGCTAGCGTCTCATCGGCCAGACCCTCATGTTCCAAATTCTGTGGAGCAGGAGAGAAAAAGAATTAAGATGTATTATGTACATGCACCTACTCCCCACAATGAACATAATCACTGCATACTGCAATCACATCTTAATAAATAAATTTTGCTCTCTTTAATTATTAGAATATATAATTATCATTCAAATATGTCTGGATTATTGCATTATGTAGGCAAATTCAGAGTCCATGATTGTTTCTCTCAGTGATACCATTTGGTCATTATTTGAGGCATTTCTTCAATTAAAAAAAAGCATAGTGTCCAAATCCAGAAGTTTATTCATAGACCATTCCTTTGAAAATGTTTTCCTCAGGGAATTAATGTTGTACAAGTTCTCAAGACCGACGCCCTGAAGCGTACCTAAACCGTAATGAACAGAAGAGAACCTGGAGGCTCACTCCACTTGGTTCGCATTTCTAGGGGCAAATGAGCTGACTTTCAAATAAGCTGTGACGAACTTATACTGATGGCAAACCAGGAAATAGAAGCAGAAATACCAACAACAACCTCCACTCCAGCTATCCTCACCCTTCTGGAGTCTGGGCCTGTTGAGTCGGAGATGAGAAGGAAAAACAGAATTTGTGTTGTTTGAAAACAAGAAGCAAAGATTTCAGATCTAAATCAATGAAAGGGAACCGAAATGTAATGGCTGCTGTTGTGACATAGGTGGAGCTGAGGTGGAAGAGAGGGAATCTCTACCTTCGGAGGCTTGCGGAAAGGAAGGGTGTTTTAGCAGGGTACTCTGGGGTTCTTAGTGTTTCTCCACACATACTTTTCTATCTCTAGTTTCCCTTTCGATTCTTACAATAGGTTCTGTTCTCATGGGTCTGGAAGAAGGATGAGACAGGGCACATGTTTTGTTGGTAAGGCGGAGTTTTCATTTCCTTGCTCCTCATTATTCTCTAGATACCTTCTTATTCTAGAGATAGTGATTATGGGACCACACAAATGCTGGGTGGGAGGTGTAGGGTGTCTTTCAATATATTTTAAAATAGTGGTAGAAAAATAACACGTTAAAGACCTGTTAGGAAAAAGTCCCATAGGAGGAATGTGATAGCATTTTATATTAATATCAGATACCCATTGAATTGCCCGAGTTTTAGTAAAAAAAAAGAATGTGTCACAAGAGTAAATCTTCATGCATATTTCAACTACAATTTGGAAAGCTATGTTGCTGTTAACAAAGTTGGTGGCATACTAGAGCTGTCTCAAACTGAAGAGTCTTTGCTTTTAGGCATTATTGACACATCAATTGGATTTCAATATTATTTCTTCACACTTAATTTCTGTAGTTATCTTTAAAGTTGCCCAATTTAGTTGACTGTCGGAAGCCTCAGCATTTAGCTGTTTCCTACTGCAATGTACAAGGCTATGAAAAAAGTTGTTAAAAGAAATTCAGTTGAATATATGAATCACTCTCTTATTGCTGTTTGCTATCCACAGGAGGATTGTTTCAACTTAGGTTTGTTTTTCTTCTTTAAAGAAACAACTATAAACTAATTGTATGATCTTTTCTCCTCCTTTTTCACACTGCTGCTGACTTAATAGAGAGACACCCAATTACGAATGCTATCGATGGAAAGAACAGCTGGTGGCAGAGCCCCAGTATACAGAATGGGATCGAATACCATTATGTGACAATCACACTGGATTTACAGCAGGTATCGTGCCTCTTATCGCTTTCCACTTTCGGAATTGTATCTTGCATTTGCTATTTGTTTACTTGGTAGATTCTAGTCGAAAGGATACGCTTTCTTATCACTCTCCTTTATTTTCTTGATATCACAAACAAAAGGGCCTGTTCATTAGGTACATAATCATTTCAAAGTATTTTGCACTTATTTCTAAAACAAGTAAAATGGATCCATGTGGATGATTTAGAAATGAACTTGGAGCTTACTCTGCATTTACCATTTGAAGTTAATGATAAGAATATGGATCAACAAAATTTTACATGAAGAAAATAGTACCATTTTTAACTTTTAAAACATGACAGTGTTCCCACTTGCTGATGGTGTGTGCACTTAAAGGTTTGTGGATAATAGGCTCTTGAGTAAATTGCCTCTCATTACCGAGAGTTGGGCAAGCTGTGACAGCTGAGTCTCAAATTAAACTTGGGCCACTAAATGAGGTAACAACAAGCCTTGTAGTTACATAAAATTGATGTTGGAAGTCAGAGTTTGTGTTTCATAGCCCCGGGTGCCTTCTATGCTTAACTTCCTTCTTTCTGTTTGTAATGGCCAGGCCAGGCTGAGGTTACTAATCAAGAGTCATCATCACACCAAATTATTTAGACCTGCTTGTGGGTTTAGGGTGGAACTTGGAAAAAATGTCCTCCTATTTTGTAGTTATTCCAAAACACAGTTTAATTGGCCAAAGACTGATACTGGAAACACTGAAGTGAGATGACCTCCATGATTCAGTCTCTTTCTCCTCCACGCTCTGGTATCTATATAGGAAAGACACTCAGCCATTCTCTGCTGGGGCGGTGTGGAGACAGAGTAGCAAGAGTATTTAGAAGTGGGCAAGGGGAATGGTCAAGATAATGACATACCACATACTATCACAGTCCTGGTTGTCAAAGGTTGCCACACCTTGGAGAAGCACTAACTGGTGACCTCAGACACAGGAGCACACACCCTCCCTGCTCCAGGTCTTGTACTACTTTTCGTTTGTTTGTTTATTTGGTGCCGGGGATTGAGCTCAGGGCCTTGTCCTTACAAGGCAAGCACTCTGACCACTGAGCTAAATCCCCAGCCAGGTCTTGTACTATGTTGGTAAGAACCAGAGAGAGCTGACTGGGGAGTGAGCAAGCTGAGGCTCCTCAGGACCTGAGAAACTGGGTGGCGTGCAGGGCTCAGTGCTGTAGCTAAATCCAGAGTGGCGTGGGTTTATTTCCACCTATACTAATGTATAGTAGTTGAATTTCAACCCAGAGTTAACGATATTCCCCAAGAGTCTCAGCACAGTGTTTCGGAATGGCAAGGCAAACCGCCACCCGGATCAATCATGCTTCGGGCCAGTTAATCCTGTGTGTGGATCCCCTGGGGATCACAGAGTCAAGATGGACTTCATCCCTCCTGCATAGAAACAGCTTGGTCCCTTATCGATTGCAGCAGTTCCCCACCCTCATGTGATCATTGCAAGTCTGTCTTTCCAATCAAGACATCTTTCCATCGACTTAGGTCATCTCCTGGGATAGAAAATCAATAAATACTGATGGTTTGTTCCTCTAGTTTATTCTGTACTTATTCTTTTAGATGGCACATGGAGCCAAAGAGTCAGTTATTAATATAATTTGCACAAATCATTTAAACTACCCTTTGAGCTTGACCACAGTGTTATTTGTCATCAAACATAGCAGGGAGAATTTTTTCTAATTGACAGCTGAGCGGTACAATCAAAAGTCTTTGCTAAATCATTTTTCTCTGACTTGCTTGTTGTTAATTTAGTAAGTCAAAGAGTTCGTCTAAGCGGCCATTTTTCTTTTCAGGAAAGACAGTTATGATTTCCTAAATTTGTTTTGCACCCCCACTCATCTATCCCAACCTAGAATCTTTAAAGTTATGTGGATTTGTTTTCTGTTGTTTTCTTTCTCTTACATAGCATACCAGCCTTAAGAGAGTGACTATTCCAGGGCATCTTTTTTAGCTCAGTCATCGTAACTTGTAGCAAAATTCTGTTGAGAATGAAGAGCTACATGTCTACCCTGGCTGGAACTGCTATAGAGGTTATGCGCTCAAAGGGTTTTATATTCTAGGTCGGTACCCACCTGTATCCTTGTTTACTTTAGAATTCACCTCCATTTTTGCAAACCAGCCTTCTAAGTGTTGAAAATAAGGAGAGATGAAACAAATGCTTATTTACACTTGACTCAAGATTTTAATTCAGTTAATTATTTAATGATATGAACTCAAACATGTTTTATAAGAAGATTTTGTGATGGAATTTATCAGACCAAAGGGAGCTTCACATTTCTGATTTGGCCTTGGGTTTTGGAATAACAAACTATGGACATACTTATGCAGCTATGGAGCATAGCTATAGAAAGGCATATTCTACTGCTTTGGCGACAGAAAATGTGAGCATCCTTTATGATGTTACTTACATCTCACAATAATTCTATAAGGTGGCTAGTATTATTATTACTATTTAATAGCTGCTGAACACTGAGACTTAGAAGAGTTAAGTGACTTCGTCCTCTTTACAAAGCTTAGTATAGGTGGCAATGAATTTCAATCTCATTAATATGAATCCAAAACTCAAACTATGCCAGTATTTTCTAAAAGGACTCCTAGGGAGCTTATGAGAATTTTTGTTACACAGTATTTTTAAGGGGTCCATACATGGTTTTGGTTAAAGAAATACCTCACCATATTTTCTTGTCTCTGTGGGAGAATATAACCAACCTATGTGTTGTCACAAAATGGAACTGGGCGTCTCATTTTTTAGTTGTTGTGCCTCTAAATTATGCCTCTAAAATAGCATAATTTCTGTCTTTTTACTTCCAACATGGAGGACGAAGAGGTTATTCAGCATTGTGAGGTATTATCCAGCTGGGAATCAAGGGAAGAGTTGTTGTAAGGAATAGGCAAATATCACTAAATGTTTGTTTGTCCTCAACTCAGCAAGAGGTTTGACCATTTATTAGTTCTCCTTCTTATCTTGAGTTGTATGATATTTGACTTGTGGAAGTGTTTTTACATATTATTTATTCATCTATTTTCAGTTAATTACTACTCTAAATATAAATCACAATCACTAGATTGACTTGATTATATCATTACAGATTATACTGGAAAATTTATTTCCCATTTTAACTTTCAAAATAAGCACTAGGAAAATATAATAGTTTATTCAGAAGGAAGTAGCTCCTTGTTTTATAAGCAGCTTGTTTTCAGACATTTATTACCAAGAGATTATTAACTTTTCCAAATTCCATTTACTCAAATATATCTTGAATAAATGATTTAATCATGCTGTGCTGCAACATCTAGAGTAACAGAATAAATACCACAGTATCATGGCAAGAGATTTGAAATGATGGTAATAGCAAAATAACAACTAAATTTTACCTGGCGATTATAGCCATTATTGGAACCTAGAATCAACATAAACTTAAATAGAAGCTTGAATGTTCCAATGATATATACACAAAAAGCCCAATAAAATGGCAAATAGAACAAGCAACAATTTAAAAGATAATAGGAGTTCAAAGAATAGTGAAATGTCCAAAACTTTCTATTGTAGTCTCTTTCCAACAAGATATCATGAGAAGAGTATGATATCTAAACTAATTTTATGAATTTTAAGATCTAGACATTTTCTCAGTCCTGCCCTTTGATTTATTTAAGGTGAAAGTTGATTGGCAGAAGGCAGAAAACACAGAGGAGCAGCTTTTTAGTAGACTCTGTTACTATGTATTGAAGAAATAGTCGCTCATGGATAA
The DNA here is from genome assembly GCA_004026905.1 of Hystrix cristata. NCBI lineage: Eukaryota > Metazoa > Chordata > Mammalia > Rodentia > Hystricidae > Hystrix > Hystrix cristata. The sequence continues at coordinate 36,320 of PVJO010011428.1, read as the reverse complement.
TTCAGCAATGCTGTGGAATTAGTAACGGTTATGCATAGGAGTCTCTTTCAGTTTAAAGCAATCCACTTCTATTCCTGAGACCTGAACATACTTCTATCAAATAAGATAAATTATCTTACTGAGTCACAGGTCGTATACCACATGTTCTTGACCTAATTATTTCATTCATTGGTAGAGACATATTTAGTGGAATGAGCCAACAATTTTAAATAGGAATTAAATTTAGAAGAAGGATGAATTACTATTTCTATACACATAATACTTCTATTACCTATGTGGCTAGCATACACAACAATTTTCTTAAAGCCTAGAATCATTAATGAAATGGTTGAATCTATATCTAATAATATAGCATTAAATACATTGAAGTACTTCATCCATTCAAGTTTTTCTTTCATTTAAATGCATTAAGAGTGATTAAATTTTTGATACTGAAAGAAAGTCCTTATTCTTTCATTAATTTTTTTTTATTTTTTCATGCTCTTCTTACTTATTCCTATAGAAAGTATCTGATGTTGAAGTTTGAATTTTAGACTCTTTTCAAATGCATGTTATTAAAATGCTCCTGAACAACTAATGGGTCAAGAAAACAAGAAGAATTTAAAATAATATATCTTGAGATAAATGAAAACGAACAAGAGTATACCAAAAATTAGGAAATGCAGCAAAACAATTTTAAGGCAAAAATTAATAACAATGAGCATCTGCATCAAAACAAAAACACAAACGAACATCCCACTAGCATATGATGTGATATTATATACAGAAAACGTTAAGAACAACCTGCTAGAACTAATAAATTTAGCAAAGTTGCAAGTTATAAAATCAGCATAAAATAGCAGCATGTCTCTATGCTATCAATAAATTATCAGAAAATGATATCAAGAGAACACCATTTAAATAACATGAAAAACTAAAATAAAATGTTAGAAATGAGTTAACCAAACCTGTATACTAAGAACTATAAAGCATAGGTAAAGGAAGTGAAAAATATGCCAGTAAATGGGAAGATATTCTGTATTCACAGATTGGAAAAATTATATTGTTAAAATGCCCCAGCTTTAGCCCAAGATCTCTGTTAAAATTCCAATGATTTCTTTCATAACAAAAAAGTCTAAAGCTTCTATTGAACCACAAAAGACACCACATAGTCAAAGCAACATTGAGCACAAAGAAAAAAGCAGTAGCCTTTGTTGCCATTTGACTTCAGCATTTAGTACAAAGCCATATTAATAAAAAGACTATGGCACTGGTATAAAAGAACACATAGAGTAATGGAAGAGAATTTGATAGCCCAGAAATAATGCACATATTTACAGTCAATTTATTTCCACCAAAGATGCCAAGAACACACAGTAGGATAGAGTCATTTAAAAAAGAAAAGGTGTTGGAAGACTGGATATCCACCTGCAGAAGAATGAATAGAGACACTTACCTCATAACATACACAAAATTTCCCTCAGATGGATTAAAGAGTGGAACTTTAAAATTATAAGAAAAAAATCATAAGGGGAAAATCTCTGTGACATTGGCTTTGGCAATCATATTTTGGAAAATAAAACGCAGTCAACAAAATTGAAAACACACAAATGAGATTACATCAAATCGAAGAGTTTCTACACTGCCAGAGAAGCAGTTAACATGGCTGTTCTTCAAATCACTGGATTTCTTCCTGGTAAGAAAGAATCACTTTCTTTGAATCACTGCAAATTGGTGAATACAAATCTAAGACCAGAGGAGATAGTAACCTGTGTGTTCAAATGGACCACATAGATACAACTTGTTTAGTATCATGGTAGGATCTGTCATTAATAGAAAATGTCTCCTCCCACTACATGAATTGGTTCTGACTTTCTAATCATTAAGAGAGAAAACAACCAACTTCAGCGGCAACACTGTGCAGAGCATGGGTCCTGATTGGCTTCCACTTGTCTCCCCTCATTCTTCTCTCAGGTTGCAGCAATCTTATCAGCAAAAAATCAGGTCCACTAACTCTCTAGTGAGTTTTATCACATTCGTTTGAAAGCCATAATGACCCACAGGGCCCTAGAGGACCTTATCCTCACCTCCTTTTATTTCTAGCCTCAAGCACTGATCCCCGCCCCCCTTGACCCACTGGATCCACTCTCTGTGCCTTTACAGCTGACACCTAACACCAGCTTGCCCCAGGGCCTTTGCACTTGCTATTTCTTAGGGATGCAGTCATTCCTCCCCCCCAAGCCTTTTTCTATTTGGTTTGTTTTCTCATCTCCTTTGTGTTCTAATTGAAGCATCAAGTCCATTCCAGCAAGTATCTCCCTGAAGACTCTGTTTAAAAGTGGCAGCCATTTCCCATACCACTTCCCCGCTTTGCTTTTCTCCACAAAATAACCAACCATATAACTTACTATTTGTATTTTATTATTTATAGTGAATAATTCTCTTCACTTTCTAAAGGAAGTTTCATGAGGTTGGAGGTATTTGTTGCTTCAATTTTTAAAATTTAAATTTATTTTTAACCGATGTAACAAAAACATAAAAGTTGTACATATTAATGAGGCATCATGGATGTTTCAATTTTTTAGTTGCCACATTCTAAGCTGTATTTTCAGAATATAGAGCAATATTTTCATGACACTGAATAAAGATTAAATGAATAAGATGAATCATTAATGCATATTATAATAATCAATCTGAGAATTAAAGAAAATTGTGAATAATCTCATTGTAATTCGTGTGGCAAATATGCTGTTTTATTTATTCTCCCTTCTAGTCTCAGGTTAAATAGGGTTGTCATCATCAGTTTGAGCAGCTGTAGTATAATCCTGTAGACTGAGTGTCTCATCACCAACAGGAGTTTATTTGTCACTCTTCCAGAGGCTGGCAGACCCCGCTGGAGGCACCTACAGGCTGGGTATCCAACGGGGCCCCACTTCCTGGCTCATAGGGGGTCATCTTGCTGTAGCTTCACAAGACGGAAGGGACAATGAGCTTCCCTAAGGTGCTAATTCCAGTCAGGAGGCTCCTTCCCTCATGACTAATCACCCCGCAAAGCCCCGCACCCTAATATCATCACCCACCACTTAGTGTGTAGAAATCATGACGTGAATCTTCCCACGAATCCTTTCTAAGCATGGACTAAACTGCAATTACTCTTTGTCACTCTCTGTGTGGCTTCACTGCATTTATAGCTTTGTTAGAAAAGGAGGTTTCAATTATTCTAGCTATTCTTTTGTCACAGAGAAGTCTATGACCACATTCTTTTCTTGTTATTTTATTGTTTCCAACTGGGAAAAAAAGCAGGCTTAAAAACAGGAGTAAAGAAAGCACGATGCTGCCATGCTACTGTTTAAACAAGACGGGGCTATATATTTTGATTTAAATGCTGATAAGCTAAAGCACAGCGAGCAATAATGTAAACACTGGTAGATGCAGATCCCAAATCGAGATGATGGCCCTGAAAAATGGTCCTTGAAGTCACAGAATGAATTAGAGGATTGTTTCTTTAAAAGCAGAACAGTGGTACATAAGGAAGAGATCTGCTAAAAGACTCTGGGAAAGATCTGTTAACATTTTACATCATACTAATTCTGCTCTGCAAAGCCTGGGTAGGATTTCCCATAATAGACTGAATGTGGGCAATTTTCACAGCTGTCTGATGACTTCCACACATAAAACAACAGCTTTTCATCATTGGGGTTGGCTCTCGTGCATTTTCTTATTTTATTTTTAGGCTTTAAATTCATACTTATTATATATTATTATGCTTATATATAACTACATCTTATACTTGTACCAGATATGAATATACCTATATTGTCTATAATTGTATGTATTTATATTTTTATATGAGCCTCTTCTAGAAATTAACTACATGTTTAAGTTATGGGATAGTACTATGTGTTTTGGCTCATAAATGTGTTTTTGACTTTATCCTGAGTTTTTAAAATACTAAAAGGCAAAAAAGACCAGGATGAGGCTGAAGGTATCAAGTTCCATTTTCTGACCTCCTGTACCTTGTATCGGCTAATTTACCTTGGTTCGATAGTCCTATTTTATAAGTTGTCAATTTGCTCACCTATGACATGAAGCTAATAGTACCACTGTGTAATTAAGAGGATCATTGTAAGGATAAGGATACAGTCAGGGAAGCAAAGAGCCTAATGTGTGGCTGCACATTCGTTTGCTGCTCGGCAAACGGTGCGTACTGGTCTTCTACACTGAAGATCGTGTCAAGTAGGAAACTCGTGAGCCAGCTGTAATGAAAGTAATGTACAAAAACCAAAACCAAAGTCAGTATAAACCCAAAAACAGTTTAACTGCTGAGATAATTGCATGATACAAAATTTATTTACCTGAATGTATTTTCAGTTTTCAATAAAAATTAATATGCATATAGATAAATCCTAAAGAATATTAGTTGGCCATTGAAACTGTTTTATAATATCTTCTGCACGATTTATTGTTATTTCCTTAATATTACTTGAAATTTTAATCAAAAGTAACCACATTCATTATTAGTTCCCCCCTTTATGGGAAAGCTTTTTCTGGCCCATATTTCACTTAGTCTCATTTTGTTGCTATTTACAAGTATATTTTTCTATCCTTTTATTATTTTTAACCTTTCTGCCACTTCCCATTGTAGATAGGTCTCATAAATAACGTATAGTTGTGTGTTGATGTTTTATGTAATCTGATGTTTGGCTTTTCATAAATCATGTCTTTTCTGTGTAGTTGTTTATAATATTTTTATCCAAGTGAACCACATACAGAGAAAAGTTGAAACATCAGTGAAAAGTTGATGGATGTTTGCTAAGTGTAGCTATGTGAGTAACCAGCACCAAGATCAAGAGAACCAGCAATTTAGATACTTCAGGCCCTCTTTTAGTCATTATACACCATTTCCGTAGTTCACAACCAGTATTCTCACTTCTGTGTTCCAGTGAAACCATTTAATTCTAGAGTTTTCTCTCTGGATAGAGTTTTAGTTGTGGACTCAATGCCTACAGTAAATCTGACACTGTTCTGAGTTTTCATCTTATTTTGTCAGTCTGGTTGAGTTAGGCAAGAATTCATCCATTCCCACTACAATTTCAATTACTTTGGTGTGAATTTTCAATGATATATTACTATTATCTTCTTCATGTGTAAATGATCTGTGGTCATGCCCCCTTTTCATTCCAAATTTTGTATCACCTTATTTTTTTGTCTTGACAGAGTTGATAGGTTTATATAATTGTATTAGTTTTTTTCAAATGAACAATGTTTAGCTGGGCAGATTTTCTCTATTGTAAGATTGTTATAGTGCATTGAATTCTGCTCTTATGTGTCTTGTTTTTACTTTCTTTTAATTATTTCATACTTTATGTATCATTTTCCTGACTTTTAAAATAGATACCCACATTCTTAATATTTCAGTCTTTTTTCTTTGCTACATATTTCTTTAAGGTTACACATTGGCCTTTACATGTGAGTTTAGCTGCATCTTGAAGGTTGACATATTTTTATTATCATTTATTGAAAATTATTTTCCAATTTTCATTGTAACTTTTTTTTTTCTGTGACCTACACGTTGAGTAGAAGTAAGGTGCTTTAATTTCCAAACCATTGAGTGTTTTTTCTCATATTTTGTTTTTGTTATGTTTTGCTTCCACTGTGGTCAATACTTTTTTAAAAAATCTTTTGAGACATGATTTTTTTAAGACTTGTTTTTACACAATATTCAGTGTAACATTTGTGCACTTGAGAAAAATGCAGATTCTGTATTTGTTGGCGGTAATGTTACACACGTCTCAGTGAGTTTTGTGTTTTAGTTACCTGTATCAAGGCTATTTTATTAAAGGCACACAAATTGGATTGGGGGTATAAAAACATACTTTAATATTATAACTAGCAATACTTCTGTTCTTAAAGTTTACTTTGGTACCATTCCTAGCTTCTTTTTCATTGGTATTTCCCATTCTGTTTGATATACTTATATTTAAAATGTATTTTCCTGAGCAGAATATTTTTGAATTGTTTAAGTAGTCTTATAATCTTTAGCTTTAAGTTGGATATTTTTGTATTTACACTAAAATTTAATGCATTTACACTGATATTGGCGTTCAAATGACTATATTCTTACCTCTTTTCTATTAGTCTTTTCTTTTAGTACTAATTTTTTTTCTCATGACTTTCCCTCCTGTGAACATTAAAAATTTTCCCCGATTTAATTATTTCATGTTTCCTCTCATTAACTTCTGTTCTGGGAAGTCTTTTTAAAATAATACCAATCACTATAAATATTATGTCATATATCTTTGATTTGTCAAACCTTTATAGCATTTCAACTCGATCCTACTGTCTTTTCAGTTTATCCTATAGTGTGCTAGTGTTTAGTTCTATGTTTGTATTAAATTTTAAAGGAAGTGATTGTTCCTATCATGAACAGGCAATATTTATACACTTTCAAGTGCCCATTTAACTTTTGCTGATTCTCTTCATTCTTTTGTTAGTATAATTCCATCTGAGGTCATTTCCCTCTTCCTTTTCTTTCACAAGAGGACTTATTGGTGACAAATTCTTTCAATTTATCCCCAAATTTCTTTGTTTTTTCATATGTTTCACTGAATATAGGATTCTTGGCTGGAGCTATTTATTTGCCACTTTCAGGATGTCATATTGTTATCGCCTGGCTCTCATCGTTTCTGCTGCGAGGTCACAAGAAAGTCTTATTGTTGCACCTTTGAAAGGAAGGTGCAATTTTCCTTTGTCTGCTTTGAAGGTCTTCTTTCTTTGCCTTTGGTGTTCCAAGGTTTGCTGCAGTGTGTCTAAGGAGTGATTTTCTTTGTATAAATGTGGTTTGGGATTCAGAAGCTTTTAGAGGTCGTAGAGTAATGTCTTTTACCCATCTTGGAAAATCCTCAGCCAACATCTCCTCAAATATTTCTCCCATCGATTCTCTGGTTTCTCCCTCCCTGAGGCTCCACTTTGGCATGTGGCTGCATTCTACGCCTTAGTTTCCTGTTTTATTTTTTCTTCTCTGTGGGGCTTTCCTTGTTCTGTATGCTTCCTGGTGGCCTGTTTTTCAGTATGATTCAAACTTCAACCCATTTCTAAATTCTTCATTTCAGTGGTAACATTTTTTAGTTCTAGAATCTCTATTTGATGGTTTATAAAATAGAGTCCAGATCCTTTCTCCATTTGGACATCTAGAGAGTAGATGGGATGCTTTTCATTTCTTACAAGTTCACTTTTCAGTGTTTGTCTCCTGAACTGTCACCACTTAGAATTTGGCACGTCTCTTCAAGGCAAAATCTGTAACGCGCTTACCCGCTTTTCCTGTGCATTGTGGTGCGTCCCGTCCCGGCTGACGCCAGCATCCAGCTTCTCATCAGTGTGACGCAGCTTCCTCAAAGACTCCTCTTCACCTCTAGCGAATCCCTAAATACCTTGAGACAAAAACAGCCAACTCCCCTTCCTGTTTTCCTTTACTCAAGTCTGCCAGCTTTGTTTGCTCTCTGACACCTTCAAACAGCAGTTTCTAGTATTTTTTTTTTTATTTTATGTCTGTTGTCCATGGGAAACAAATTGAATTTATCTTATCAATGGTTTAACAAAAGTTAGCACATATATGATCATTTTTTCTGGACTTAAGGAATATTCTGAAATATTACCTTAATAATAAAGCACATTTGGGTGGATTATGAAGAAGGGAAGAAATACTACTTAAAACTAGAACCATCCCAGAAAGTCCGGGGTTCATAAGGCTGCCTGAGAATCTGGTCGTGAAGAAAACAAAAAATGCTAGTTTTCTGGGATTTTACATCCTAATGGGGACAGAAAACTGGGGAGAAAGAAAGGACACAGACAGAGAGTAAACATCTAGAACAGGGAAATTGTCATGAAGATAGCTAAGTAGCACAGGACAATGCTGCAGGTTGACAGAAAGGTTACTTTACTTGTATTTCCTGTGTGTTTTTGACGAAGTGATGTTTGAACTGGTAACTCAAGTGAAAGGACCAGTCATAGAAAAAGCCATATAAATTCGTTTCCGGGAGGAGCAAGCTTTGCTGAAGTCTGGAAAGCAGGCCAGTGGCCGGGTCTCAGGGTTTGAGAGCCAAGGTGATCCCGATGGTGACGGGGTACGGAGCTTTCCAGCTCCTGCAGAGAGCCGTCAGTCACTGTCAGGAGTGCAGAATTAATCTGACGTGTAATGAGAAACACGCAGTGGGATTTAAGCCAGACAACATGGTTTTTGTATTTTGTGGGGAGTATTACTCTGACTGCTAAAGAGGGTCTGAGTATGAGCCAAGAGCAGGTGGCAGTTAGGAAACCATTGCAATTTCTTGGGAAAGATAAGATGATGACTTGGGGAAGGCAGCAGCAGGGACCAGCAAAGTGGGAAATCAGAACTCCTGACCGGGGTTGGGATCAAATTTGATGGTAGAATGAATGTGAAGAGTGAAGCAAATATGCTGACGCCTAAGATGTTGGACGGAAGGGATTTATTTCACTGTGCTAGTGTAGACTGGAAGAGGAGCAGGGTGTAGATGGCGGGTGGTAATTAGGGGCTCTGTTTGAACTCGCTGTGCTTGAGATGCAGATTAAACTTCAGTGTGCAAATCTGAAAGAGACAATTGGATTTATGATGTGAAGTTGCAGAGAAAGATTAGAAAAAGTGGGATGTCTTGAATATCACTGGCAAAGAGATTATATTTAACATATGGTGACCTGGAAAGAAAGTATAGCATTAAAAGGAAGGTCAAGAGTTGAGCCCCAGTCATTTCAGATTTAGAAGTGGTAAATGAAATGCACCCAGAAAGAGGTAACTGTCAACAAGTGGGATGAAACTGCTAAAAGGAGGGAATCAAACCACTCAGGCAGAAACCCCCACAACACTTGTAAAGACCGAGAAAGGTAGTTCCAATGAATAACATCTTTTTAGAATTAAAATCCTTTTAAAACTGAATGGCTCCAAACAATGAGAGTAATTTGGAAGCTTCTACCATAGCGACACCTTCTGTGTTCAGGTTATGTATTTAAATACACAAATGTTTACTGTGTAATTTTTCAGTTAAGGTAATAGACAATAGAACTGTACAGAAAAAATAGAAGTAGCAGTTGATTTGTTTATTAGCCAGGTTGTATCTAAATACTAAAAGAAATATACTGTATTCCTTTGTTAAAATACATCATTTGTGTTTGTAGAAGTATCTTCGTGCAGATCTTCTGCCAAGTTGGCTGTAGGGATTTCATTTGAGATTAATCTCAAATTAATTGAAACAATGAACACAACTACCAGAAATATAGTATGACCAAGGAAATCAGTCCAAAACGCTAATGAGCACTTGCCTGTCAACACTGAATCATTATGGTTACGCTAATGTAATAAGTCAGGTTCAGGTTAGAAAGCAGAAATGAATAATCATCAAAATGCAGGGTACATGGTTAATTAAACTGTCTTCATAGTATTTACTATTTCCATATGAAAATCTTGCAGTAACAGTTTGAAGAACATGCTTTTATCACTAATAATATTTAAAATAGAATTTTAAGTTTTGCTTTATCGTCATCCTCATTTTCACCCTTCTCAAACTGATCCATTTCAAATGATGAACACTTATATCCATCAATGTACCAAAACAATTTACTTAATGGTTCTTAATGAAAACACAGGAAGGTTTACAAACTATAATATGGTAATTAAAAGTGGCGTTAGAATGTGAAAAGCTACTTCACTGATTTTAGAATATACTGAATAAAATTAAACGAGTGACAAAATATTTATTCACTGAATAGAGTAATTTACGAGTTAATTATACATTTCTTTAGTTCGCATAACAGATTTCTACAGAAGCTTTTATAAATAGATCACATCCTCATATTATTATTTATTTACCTCCATTAATCATGTTATATTCCAAGTCAGCTACCATTTCACACGTGTATCTGGATAACCCTGAGTATGTATTGACTCAGAGGGGGATACACGTGGAGCAATTATACCCCATTTGTTTCTGTGGTGTAGAAGACCCTCTGTGAGATGTAGCAGTTTTTATCCTTCTTGTCCAAGACCCTCACACAGCTTCCAAATTCACCACTAAAATAATACCCACTAATTACATGGCCTCTTGATATAGCGACTGTTTTTCTGAACATTATCATTATTGGTATTATTATTTCTGGTACTAGGGATTGAACCCAGGGCCTTTGCACTGAGCTACACATCCACGCCCACCCCTTTCCGAGACAGGGTCTTGTTAAGTCACTAAATTGCCAGTCTATGCTTAAACTTGTGACCATCCTGCTTCAGCCTCCCAGTGCCTTGGGACTACAGTCACATGGCCCCACTCAACTGAAAGCTGTTATTTCCAGCAACATCATTCCACAAACATATAATCAGTAACAGATGTTTTCATTTCCTTTAAAGAGAACTCATGGGTTATGGGTAGAGGGGTGACTACGCAGAGAACAAGGACTTCTAGGGCAGCGAAAATAGTCTGTGTGATACTAGACTGAAGGATATAAGTCTCTGTGTATTTGTCCCAGTGTATGCAATTTACATCCAGAATGAACCCTAAAATAATCTGTGGATTCGGGGCGACCGCGATGCCTCAGTGTAGCCTCAGGTGTGGCAAACACACCACTCCCGAGGGGGCCTTTGACAGTGAGGGTGTATTGTAGTCAGCCGGGTTGTGCAAAACCACTCTACCTCTGCTCAGTCTTGCTGTGAACCTGGAGATCCCCACCATCATGCAAAAAGCAAATGAAAAGCCAGAAATAAATGTCTTACTAACTTATCGTTAAAGATTATCTTTTCAACACATGAAAGGTATGACCCTGGGCCACACTTTCCCTCACAGTCAGACTCTCAGAGTGTGCTCTCGTTTTTTGAAAATTTTATTCATAAGTTCTTAGTGGTACATTTTATATATACATAATGGTAGCATTCATCATAGAGAATTTGTACCTCTACATGATATATCTTGCTGCTTCTTTATTTCCCGTTCCCCTCTCCCCTGCAATCCCTCTTCCCCTCTTTATTTACAAAGGCTTTGTTTCCATTTTTCCTTCTATTCTCTTTTTTTGTCCCTCTATTCCTTTCCCACTTCCCTTTTTCCCATTCCCATTTGAACAATTTCTTCCATTTCCCAATATAATACATTTTTGGTCCTTATTTAAACTTTCAGTTTCTTACACTAGAGAAACAATGGATACTTAAACATATGGATCCAATTTATTTCACTTAAGTGTGTTGATCTCAAGTTTCATCTGTTCACTTGGAAATATCTCAAGCTTATCCTTCTTTAAGGCAGAGTAGTACTCCATTGTATTAAAAAAAAAAGACCCACATCTTTTTTATCCTTTCATCATTGATGGGCATTTGGACTGTTCCCAAGATTTCACTATTATACTACTGTGCCCCTATAAACATGGGCGTGCATATATCCCTGTAGTATGATGCTTTTCATTCTTTCAGGAACGTATTGAGAAGGAGAATAGTTGGGTCAAATGGAACCTCTACTTTTAGTTTTTTGAGGAATCTCCACACTGATCTCACAGCGGTTGCACCAGTCTACACTCCCACCAACAGTGGAGGAGGGTTCCTTTTTTCCCCGCAGCCTCATAAGCGTTTGGTATTGGTTGATTTCTTGATAATAGCCATTCTTTCTGGAGTGGATTCTCAGCCTTGTTTTAATTTGCATCTCTCAAATGAACAGTGATGTTGAACATGAAAAACATTTTTGATAAAATATATATAACATAAACTTTTTCACCCTCAGTATTTTAACTGTACACCTGGCTGTAAGTTCATTTGCATTGTTGTGCAACCATTTTGACCATCTGGATCCAGAACCCAGTGTGAACCATTACACCCTTTGAATAATCACTCCATTTCACTGTTCCAGCAGCAGCTGCCAACCACTGTTCTATCTTCCATACCCAGGAATTTAATTACTCTAGTTACCTCATGTACATGGGATCACACACTCCTTTTGTGACTGGCTTCTTTCACTTAGTACAGTGTTTTAAATTCTCCTGCATTGAGATGTTCCCTAATTTTCTTTTTTAATAATGATGAATAATATCCATTTTTTGAGTATACCACATTGTGTTTGTCCATTCACCCCTGGATAGATACACCGATTATTTTCTACTTTTGGGCCCTCACCTGTGAACATGGGCATATGAATATCTGCTTAAAGTCTTGCTAGACATGGAATTGCTCGAAACATGGTAGATTCACTTTTAATTTTTGAGGATCCTCCATATTATTTTCCAGATAGGCCTCACCATTTTACATTCCCACCATGAGTAAACTAGACTTCTAATTTCTCCACTCCCTTATCAGTACTTGTTATGTTCTCATTTTTGAGTATTTCTTTTGCTCTTGTAGGGCATTATCCAAATGGGTGTGAGTTGGTAAAGGTTTATATTTTCATTCATAATTCCCTAATATTTTTTGAGACCCTTTTGGTACATTCCAAGACATACATAATGGTTTCTGAGCTACCTACCATTGGAAAGAATATCAATGATGAGTAGCCACGAGAAATTTTAAAATCTTGAAGTGTTACAGATATGACATTGTGATAAAGGAAATTAATTAAATCCTGAACAATTTTATCCAGTTTGCTGAAAAATGTCATCAATGAAAGGTGCATGGAAAGTTAGAAATAGGCAGTCAATGAACTATTTCATTATTTGCATAAATTATGTTTTTTATATAATTATAACATGTAGGTACTTGTGTCTGGAATTAAACAGAGGATTCTTTGTCACTAGGGAGTTACTGAAGACAGTTTTTGAAAACGTATCTTATCCTAGACACTGGACAAAATGAATCATTTTGTGGAATTTCTTTGTAAGATGTTATTGCAGATGAGGACATTTTGCATCAGAGATTAAGCATCTTCTTGATATATTTCACAGCTGGAAAGCAATAGAGACAGAGCTCAGCCTACTTTTCTCTGATTTTGGAGCTTGACCTCTATACTGCAAATAGACATTTATGGAACTTTAATTTCTCATGCAAATTTTTGGGGAATTAAGAGCGTTGGAGTTTTTCTGCTGTATAAAAAAAACAAAACCCTATTCTTAGCATTTGCTGTGATAATCTCACTAAAAAGTGATACTGAATCAATGCAAAAGGATATTAAAATGTACAACTCTACTCCTAGGTGAAGCGGGACTTACCGAAAAATGTTGCTAACATCTAACATAAAATATTCATAGATATATCTCGACACAGTATGTTGAAATTTTAAATGTCTGTATGTGTTCTTGACACTCTCAAAATGTTTTGGAGATAGTAATTGTTTTATTAAGCACTATTTGTGGGTCAATTTAAGTAGTCTTAAGAAATGATGAAGAATTTGTGGGTCTTTAATAAGAAGGGTTAAGGCAAATTTAATTGTGATAGATTAAACACTGCAAAAAGAATTGAGAATGGCATTGATTCAGTTTGGTCAGAATAAGCCTCAGAAGTTCAAATTCTTGTTTCTTCATTTTTTAGTGAGATTCATCGATTTCTTTTATAGGGAAGAACACTTAATTTCTCTCCAGTAATCACCAGGAAAATTACCTGAATGATTACATATCAGCAAATCATTTAAAGGCCTTATTATTTAGAGATATTAAATAGAATTCTATCCTCCAAATTTTAAAAAAGAAGAATTTCTAAGGAGATACAAATAAAGATATTTTAAACACAATAATTAACATGTTTTTATATCATTATTGAATATGGGAAATAAAGTGCATTTGATAAATCTGCTCCCTCAAAAAATAAACCCTAGCTTACCATCAGCTCATTTAATCTATATGCCAAGTATCTGGAATTTTAAATCATATATCAAATTCAAAATATTCCTAAAGCAAATGGAAAATTTTAGCAAAAGAATATTTTGTACTTGGAAAAAATTAAAACTGGGTGGTTAGGTTAAATAATAGTACAAATTATATTGTATGCTTCTTTAAAGGTAAAATCTGTAAGAGTTCTTGATAATATTGTTTCATATTTTTATTACTTTTCCTTAAATCTCCATGGATACTGTAGCTGGTATATAGTGGGTGACATATAATTCAAAACATGGATCGCTTTGCTGAATCTTTCTATTTCTGAGCTTTGTCTTAATTATAGTTGGTCCCCTCCACAGTTGTATAAATTATTCTACACTTTGAAATAGCATACGGTGCTAATTGAGCCCCTCAGATGTATCTGTTTAACGACCTCAGTATTTTACTGTCTTATGTGTTTGTTTGCTCGTTTGTTTTGCAGTGCTGGGATTGAACCCAGGGCTTTGTGCTTGCTAGGCAAGTACTCTGCCCCTCACCTACAACACCAGCCTTATTCACATATTTTAAACATCCAGTAAAGCAAGGATACAATGTGCTACTTTTCTAGTGGGAGCCCACATTCAAGTTTCCAAAAAGATTCAATTTCAACAAAACAACTCTTACGTATTATAATATGGGAATTCTGTTTGGGGTGTGTACTTAAAGTGGGTGATATTCTAATGGTATTCTAAGTTGTAACAAAATATGACTCTAATTTATTTACAGTCTTTCTGAAGTTGGACAATATTGTCGATTTTCTGGGAAAAATCTTATTTTGTAACATATATATGACTATACATATATATATTAAGGCTATATATGTATATTAAGGCTAGCTTTAATTGTCTTATTTTTCATTAAATCTTTTAATTTCAAATTTACTAGTGAGCTATCTGGCTGAATAAAAGTACTTTTTATCTAATATCATTTGCTTCATATCTTAATTAATTATATTTTACTATTTCCAGTGTGGGTTCAATGAATACTCAGTTTTACTCATGAAACATTTTTTTATTCCTTTGGTGTTTTCCTATTTATTATTTTCCCCATATACACCTTGAGATTTCTATGTTTTGAAGCAAACACAGCAATACTTGTAGATTATTTTTCTTATGAACTTTTTGATGTAGATTCTGCTTTTCTGTATCATAAAATATAGCTAACAGTATTCATATTTGAGGTTATTTTTGCCTTTTCCTTGTCACACACACAAACATACATACACACAAACATACATGCATTTTACATTGACGTCAGATTGTAGTTAAAGTTTGTATTCTGTTTTGCTAATTGCATATTATTTCTTGAATATCTTCCCTCACGTAAGCATACAGACTTTTAAATTTAATTATTTGAAAACTGAATTGCAGGTGTGACCTCAAGGGCCCTGTATCTGCTTCCAGACCTCCTGGGCAATGAGCTCTGGAATTACAGGGACAACATCCATGAGACACGACAGCTTCCCTCCCTCCACGGTGATACTAGTGTGGTGGAAGCCAGAAATGTGACCTCTCCAAGTGATCCATTTCAATGAACAATACATAAAATTAAAATTAGGCTACCATTGCATTTAAAGTCTTCTTCCTCCATTTTCTGTTCATTACAATATTAAAGACAAACCAACAAAAACTAACTCCAAGACAAATGATTATTGATACATGAATCCTAAGGAAGGATGAGAGTGAAGATGCAGGGAAACTTTGTCCCTAATTAGGAAGTGTATCTGCTCATCTAATTTCTGCCTCTTTCAGTTAAAAATTTCAAAATACTGTAGATATAGATTCTTTTTCCAACTTGATGTTTAATGTTCTTTCCCTTCAGAATTATATAAAAAATATATCTTAGATGCTATGTATCAGCTAGGATGTGGGTGAAAGTATCCTTAGTGATTATACCTAATATGTAATGAGGTTTACAATAAGCCAGATATGGCTCTGGGCCTTCTACGTGCATGACCTTTTTGACCCCTGAATGTATAAAGGACGTGTATTATTATTATTGTCATCATCCAGATTGGAGAAAAAGAGAAAGGGAGAGAAAGCCCAAGAAACTTGCCCCAGCCCATTTCCTACCACAGTGCTTCTGTCTTTCAGCCATCAGCTGCCCCAGAATGTCTAGGGGAACATCACCAATTTTATGATTTAAAACAGAATTCCTGGTTCCATTCCTCAAACTATGTAGTTCTTTCAGTAAAGGTCACCACTCTTAAGCCAGTTGTTCAGGCACGCAAATTAAATCAAAAGCTGGCAACAACCTCTGGCACATTTCCGTCCCATGCCTCTTATTCAGGCCCTGGAAACTCTACCTATCATGCAAAAATATGTCCTGAATCTACCGCATATTAACTCCACTACAGCTGCCCCAATTTGAGCCACTTTCCTCTCCCTCACCATGATGAGTAGACCTGCCGCACATCTGGTTTCTGTTTCCACGTCCTTCCTCCACATCCCTCTTAGCAAATGGCAGCCGGAAGAACCATTTAAAATTAGACATTAGATCTCACTACCCTCTGCTCCAGACCCTCCCATGGCAGGCCAGACTGTGTGGACCCAAATTCATAGTCCCTACAGCTTCGGGACCTGGCCCTCATGTGTGTCTTTGGCGTCATACTGACCACAGTCTGTTGCTCCTGTTTTATTCTGGCCATGCTGACTTTCTTGGAAAGGACCAATTTTATTTCTTCATACTTGCCATGTACCAAGACTTTGACATGATTTCATGCCTCAGGTCACAAAGGTCTCTGTTGAAACACCACCTTCTTAGAAGATCCTTCCCCAAGCAACACCTGTTATAGAAACTTGTACCTAAACTTGCATTTCTTAAAAGTTTACCTGATTTATCACTGCAGTGGTACCATGGGAAGTGTTTAGAAACTGAATCTCTAGTGACAAATAAAAGGCCCTGATTTAAAGAGTTTCTGTGGGGTAAATACACCCATCGTGACAGATTTCAAGTTAGCAATGAGGTATCATTGGATAAGGAGTTGAACAGAAATGTCACCAATAGGCCTCTACAAGCCTACGTTGACCCACACACACCACTGGTATATCACTTATGTTTCTAGAATATAATTCACGTGAAACGATGCCTTTAACACTACCATTATATTTTGACACCTAGGATGCCACAGTAAATAATGTATTGCTGAATAATATTTTAAAATAAATTTAGGTGAATTAATTGATATAACATTTTGCAGATCTTTCAAGAATATATGTGAAGTACAGAGTACCAGAATCTGTAACAGGAATCTTAGAAAACAAACGTGAGAGTAACACTAACAAAAGCGGATTTGTTCTTTTCACCCTTAGCTAAGGAGTCACCTCATCCCTATTTGAATGTTCCCTTTTCATCCTCCCTAAAAAGATTACTGAGCATGTAGACACTTAAATATATTCTGTTCTGATTTAAATAATGCCATTTATATTTAGGCTGCAGAATTTGACCTGAAGTTAGTCCAATGTGTTGTGTACTTTAAGCATTTGATGCATTTCTGAAGTGTTGTTTGCATCAAGAATATCTACAATTCAAATTGTGACCTTCTTTTGGGTTGTCCTGTAATTTGAACATTTCTGACCTAGACACTAAAAGGATTAACTCAAGAATTTTAATAGCTGTACTGCTGGTCTTCACTTCTGTCAGAGATGATATTTGATAGCGTAAAGTGCTGAACAGGCAAACAAAGGAGGGTCCTCTCTGCACAAAATGTATGTCAAATCTGCTTTCAATAAGCGACTGTGTTTACTACCTCTTGTTTATGGTCACTATGTGCAATGCTGTTCTTCAACTTGCTGAAACATGAAGCTCCGCTCAGGAAAAGTTAATCATCCACCTTTCCTGCTTCTTATAAGGCTTTGCAGCAGTGATTTCACAACTCTTCACTGTACATTTAGGTTTAGGAGAGTTTTGGCTTCATACTTTTAAATGCGTTGAGCTTTCCATATACAGGAGGATAGACAATTATCCTTCCGTATATGTTCGGGGTATCATCGTGTGGGTACCCTGCCACCATCATGTCTCTGCTGGATGGGTGGATCTGGCGGCTTATCATTTGTTGTGAAGGAATTCTATCATGGATTCTATCTTTTGTGTTAATCATCACAAATGAATTTGGTTCCATACTGAGGAAATACTACTTCCGTTTCCCAAATACAATCTTGTATACTTCCTTCAGATTTGATCCTATACTTTTTAATTAGATGTTTTGTTGGATAGAAATGGATAGAAACTTTAGAATCAGAATTCAGTGGCAACATTTTGTCCTGCTTTGAAAGAAAATGACTGTAGGATTTCCTAGACCTGTCTTTTCCATAAACTCATGATGTTTGCGGATAAATGAATACTCATAGCAAAGCACTTCAAATCACAAAAGTCTCAAGAATATTTGTTCATTTTGGGGACAACTCTAACTAGGACTGTGGCTTGTGACATTCATAACCTGCTGCGTTGGGAAGAGTTCCATGTTAGAAAATTGTTCTCGAGTCACTACTAAAGCTTATTTGTCCTCCTCGTATATTGAGAGTTCTACTTTGATTAAATGAGACACATTCAATTGTGATACTCAAAAAAATAAAAGAAACTTTCCTCTTTTGCAACCTGGCGCAGGCCCATTCGCCCAAAGCAAAGTGCTTGTTTCTAAAGCCAGTCCAGAGAGGACAGAGAAGTGTTCCTCAAATGTCACGTCTGCTGAGGTTCCCTGTGAGCCTCTGAAATCCAGCCCAGCACTTCATAAGTCATTTTCGACCTGACATCACCAAAGTTACATTATGATTTGAAGAGTTTTTGACTCAAAAAGAACCAGGAGAAATCTAGGTAGAATACGGACTGCAGATTTGCAGGATAATTCTTATAAAAGTTGCTTTTACATGTTATTTTAAAATGATAGACTAAAAGAAATTCCAATGTGTCGTCACTCAGTCTGTAGAGAATGTCAGTATAGTTATAAGTGTCATTTCCTATCTTCGTTTGTAAATTGTAGGCAGAATAGAATCAGACTCTGCAGCTTTCTCATTGTTCATTTCATTTATAACCTTTACCCTTCGGTGGCAAGTGAAGTTACCTCTTTAAAATTTGGGGTAAAGACCACACTGACAACTATAGAATATTCTCTCATCTTTAACTTTTCTTAAAAATTTTTTTCCAGTACTAGGACTTTAATACAAGGAGTACAAAGCTATATACCCTCTGGACTCCTTCTTGTTTGTGTGCAGTGCTGGGGGCTGAAACCAGGACCCTCACACTGAGCCACACCCCCAGCCCTGGTCTTAATTGTTTCATTTTGTGACAGAGCCTCTCCCCAAGTGTCCAAGTTGCAGGCTTTCTGCCTTAGCTCTCAAGCAGCTGGGATATACTGGCATATGCTACCACACCCAGCTAAATGGTTTCTTTTGCAAGGTTTTATTGCTAATGGAGAATGTATAATTTGGAACTGTCTAAGCTTGTTATCTTGGTAGAATTTGCCTAAATAAATTCAGAGGACCTATTAACTATACTTCTTAATACCTTGTGATAGTTAGCTTCACCTTGTAGGTACTTACAGGAGTCACCAGAGGTCCCTTATATCATCTTAGAGGTGGCATCCCATTTTCATTCACATGTTCAGTTAAATTCAAAAAACACATTTGAGCATTTGTTATGGGTAAGAAATTACTTGACATTGATAGATTGTTGAAGTTTCTACTGCTAGAAACACGGCTTGGTTTTTGGTGGTAAAGGCAAAACTGTTCCACTACAAAGCAAAATAAAGTGTCATTAGGGATATTCATTTGTAGTTTGAAATATAAAATGGGACACAAAAATATGGTTAGATTATAAATTGAGATGTGGAAAATATTTGTGCACAGGCGTGAAATAAGTTATTCACAGAAAAGAAAGGTATGTGTTTGTATGTTTGAAGCAAAAATAGACAAAACTGTATAACCCTATTTTATGTTCTACTAGTCAAGTGAAATATAACAAGTTGGTTACTGCACTGGTTTTTAGTTCCTGACATAACAGAATATGCAAACTTCATAGTTGAAAACAATACAAATTTATTTCTTATAGGCTAGAAGTATGACATGAGGGACTAAAATCCAGTCCACTTTCTTAACCTTCCTTCCATATATTACCTGCACTCCTTGGCTGGTGATCTAGTCCATCTCCATCTTCAAAGTCAGCAAGAAGTTGGGTCCTTCTCACCTTCTATCATCTCTTGTTTTTGCCTTTTGGTTTTAAGGATCTTGTGATCATTGAGCTAATCTGGATAACCCAGGATTCTGTTCACATTGCAAGACTTGTAACTAAATTATATTTGCAAAATCTGTTTGCCATTTAGCGAGATACAATCGTAGGCCCCAAAGATAAGATATAGGCAACTCAGAGGAGCCATTATGCTTTCTACCACCCCCAGCCTCTCTCATTTCTCATATACTACTGGTCTCATAGAGTTCTTGTTAACAGAAAAAAAAAAATTCTGTGTGCCAAAGCGCCTGGCAAAAAGTAGGAGCTAACTAAAATTTTCTCAAATAAAATGTTGTTTGGAAATACAATATTGAGCTACAGTTTTGTTTAGAAAACAAATTAAAAAGAACCAGCATAAACAAAATATCTGTTCTACCCCTTTGTCCTTATTTACACTTATGGTTTCTCATATCAGAGAAACAATTCAACGTGTACTAAGTGTCTGATTTATTTCACTTAATAGTATGTTCTCCAGGAACATACATTCACATACAAATGAGAGATAGTATTCAAAAGAGAGAACTAGATAGGGAAAAGGGAGATAAAGAAGAAGGTTAAAAGAGAAGTAAGATGAAAGGGGAAAAAATGGTAAAGTGTAGCTATACTTGTTGCAAATAGGGAGGGGTGGGTCGGTGATTGGAAGGGAAGGGAGGGGAAGGGGGGAAGAGGGGGAAAACAAGATGTATCATGTACAGGTACAAAATAACCATGTTGATTGTGATCATTATGTATACAATGTACCAATACATGTTCTTGGTAAAAATAATTAAAAAATTTAAAAAAAAAAAAGAACCAGCATAGGGCTTCAGGAAAAGTTCAGGCAAGTCCTATCTCTGAACACACCTTTGGGCTTCACTCGTTTCTCTTCTGTTGTTTATTTTCCATCTGAAGCATAGAGTGATATTAGAATTTTTTTTCATTTAAAAATACCTGAAATTAAAATAAATACCATTTTCCAAAGGAAAAAATAGGAGCTTCAGAAAGGGGTAGAGCAGCATAATTAAAAGCTATGGCTATTTCAAAGAAGATGAAGATGGAGAAAAAATATGAATTTTCCAAGTAGGTCACTAGTAACTTTCTGAGATGATTATAACAAGGTGGTGGAGTGATACACAGGCTTCAGGGAAATAAATAGAGAAAGGGTGGCAAAGTAATAAGCAAAAGAGAATGCAAACTATTCTTAAGAAAATCCCTACTGAAGGACAAGAAAGCAGAGCAGATATAAGCACGAAAATAGCTGATGCTATTTTATTTGTAATAGCTAAAATTGAGTAAGTGTTAAGTGACTCTGATCTGTTGAAAGCATTTATGAACCAAGATCAGAAAGTTTCACTCTGTCTTTGATTCGTTATTCTACACTGTTAATATTATATTTCTAGCTCGTCTCATCACTACAAATCTTTGCCATTATTCCCCAAATGCTTTGAACTAGTGATTTATCCATGTCTGTAATGTCATAAATTGGAGAATGCTTCTTATCACGGTAACTGCAGAGGCACACACCAAAGGCAATGCCAGATAGTCCTCCAGGGTGAGTAATTTCTAGAAGCCAAGCTTTAAAGTGTCACATTTTTGATTGTCTGTGATTCACACCAATATGAGCACTGTGATGGTTTCATTGAAAGGACTGTCAGGTTCTAGAGGGATGTGGACTACCTGCTCTTTTACCAGTAGCTGGCGTGAAAGCCATGCTGAGTCAGTGGCTTATTTGCAGGAGGCAGGTCAATCTTTTGAAAGTGTAGATCATTTCAGATGAGAGAGAAAAGTGTGAGGAGTGAATGGATGTCAAGGGCAGTGCTAAAGATGAGGAAAATGCTTGCCTGGGTTTTCCCTGCAGCTCATGTTGTAAAAAATGATAGTGACTTAATGAAATATGGAGCACTGAATGCATGAATAAGCCAAAGGAGGACCTTACTCATAGCAATTTCGATTCCATTCGCTTGTGCTCTCAGTTTTCTTAAGCCCAGACTAAAATTTTGAGACCTTCTGGGTCAAAAATGCCCTTTAGAGTTGATAATTAATTATTAATACGTGCTTCTTGATCTCAGAAGACAGTGTAGTCACAGAAAGAGGCCATTTATCGAGATAATTAAGAAAATATATTAAATGTTTCCACTTTAAGAGTAAGTGCTAAATTACTGCTAGCGGTAGTATTATCATGGAGAAGGGAATTGTTTATTAAAATGTGATATATTAGTAAACTTCTCTTACTCTAATCGTGAAATTTTCCAAACACACAAAGAAAGACTGAGAAAAATACTACGGACCCAGAGTCCTGCAACACCAATCCTTCTGTAAGGATTAATTCACAGCTCCCTCTACATCCCATCTAAACATCTATGCATTCTATTTTGCCCCTAGATTACTGGGAAGCAAACTTAATACATAGCACTTTCTCTATGAATATTTCATTATGTATCCATAAAGCTTATGACTTCTTTGTGAACATTGCTTATTCTGAAATCACTACTATTACTCCCTCTTTAATAAGAACCTGTATTCAGTCAGTATTGACATCATCACACTAGCTTCCAGTGTTTTTCTAAATACTTGCTTGATTGAATCAGGATGCATAATGAAAACACGTCTTATATTTGGTTATGTCTCCTAAGTCTCTCTTAATCCACAACCTCATTATTTTTTACCTCTTTTCACTTAACTTTGGGAAGAAAGCGTGATGTTTGTTTGATAGACGTTTTCGCATTCTTATTTTGCGTATTGTCCTCTTGTAGTGCTATTTACATGCTACTGTATTTTACAAAAACTCTTAATTCAATTTGAACTTTCTCTGATTCAGTTTCCTTGTGGTGGCATGATCACTTGATAGATCGTGTCAAGTGTTTCTACTGCACTACGGAAAATATGCAAATTGCTCTCCTTTGTGTATGTTAGTGGGCATCGCTGAGTATTAGGAACCAGAGATCCAGTTCACAGTAGGGCCCTACTCTCAGCAGATGCATGCCGCACACCAGGGCAGCCACTCCGTGTTGCTTTGTAACAATGTGTGCCTCCATCTTAAGGTCTTCTTGGTCGTTTTTGTGTGATAAATTTTTTCCAAATTCTTTACAACCAACTTATCCAGCTCTGTGAAGAAAAAACAAAAAAAAAAAAAAAACCCAAAAAAACCAAAAAACCAAACAGTTTTCATGAGCAATAGAATTCCATCACATTTGTCTGTTAACTTAGGGAGAGTCGAAGAAGAGCTCTTATTTTCTGAGCTAGAAGTTGAGATTTGCTTTCTTGTAGAGTGAGGCAGGAAAAAAAAAATCCTTCAAATACTGTCTCTGGAAGAGTTAGGCATTCATTGAAACACTTTAAAAAACAATTTCAACAAGTAATTGCAAATTCTCTCTTCAAAGAATTACCATTAGTCATCCAGTTAGGTTATTATTTCCTAAGAATTCTGGGGTGGTAGAGTAATTCATTTTCCAATCTATTAACTTCACATGAGTCTAATTTGAGTAGCAAAAGATCTGTTTTAATTGGGAGCAGAGTGTTTCTGTTTCTCTTGCGACCCAGGAGCGACTCACCTGCAGGTGAAGCCCTACGTTTGCCTACCTGCCACTTCAATAAGCTCGTACTCAGCAGATGCAGTACACACTTGGTGGAACATGGTTAGAAAAGTGGACTGCACATTCTAATTGACTGATAACTTCGAATCATTTTAGTGTGCAAAAATATTTTAAATGAATTTGCCTGCAGACAGGCCATATGGGCAGGCAAATGCCACCGGAGCTCCCCACCTAAATTTTATTTTAGGTTTATCGATGTAAGAAACTCCCCATAGATAAATAATTGCACATCTATTTCTAGGTGGCTTGTTAAAGTTTAAAGCATTCCTTCCTTTAAAACTTTTATCACTGGAGCATAGCTACACCTTAGGTCCAGTAATCGTATTACCAGAATTTATATCATTTTCTTATTGGACAATTTTTAAGGTAATAGCAGCTAAATATTGAGTCTTTTTGCTGGGGACTAAGAGCTTGGTTACATGTGACTTAAGTGGAAGCGAAGCTCGTGTGAATACTCTCTTGTACACAGACTTTTGATAACTTCCCTGCAGTCAGCCTGCTTCTCAGCCCTGCTTCCCTCCTATCTGCCTTTCTAAGATCCCAGACTTTCACGTGGGCTGCAAGCACTTGGAGTTCTTTGGGTCCTGCCCTCTGTGCTTCTTCATCAGTAACTCTCACAGATGGTTCGGGAAAATGCTGAACTCCTCTGATCCTTTTGTCTTTGTTGCTGTTAGATTCTGTTTTGTGTCTCTGCTTTCTCTTGAAAGGTTGTAGGTGAATCAGCTGATGATCGCATGAACCATACCCTTCGGTTCAGAGAAGAGACACCATATGCACACCTATAAATCTTCCCAGATCACTCCAGGGGTACAGCTCAAAAACTCATGCTTTCCAGGATCCTTTCTGGTTCTGATATCAGGCAGCCCCTATGACTTTATATCTGTATAGATAAATAAGAAAATCTGACACACAATTAAAGATGCGCTTCAAAACACTGGAAATAGCATCGCAGCATATGAAAATGTTAACATCTACAGCATGGGAAAGAGCAAGGAATAGAATACTGCAGAACTTATTTTTAAAAAGTGGCTTTGTTCTACAGTCAATCATTTGTTATAGCAAGTTCACAAATGGCAATATGAGTAATCAGGCAGAGCTGAACATCGGGCAGAAATTAGATGGCCACATGCTGTTTTCTCAATTGATTAGGAAGGAAGACAGAGGAGAGTGTAAATCAGGCCTAGTTCTATAAGAAGAAGGAAGTGTTGTCTCCCGTACTCAGGGTCTTCTTTAATAAATTTAGAGATAAACCCGTAGGAAATAGAGATTCTATGACCTTGTTATGTCATGAGGAGTTTTACTTTATACTGGCTCTTTTAATTATATGTCTGTGACACTCAAATTAGTCATTTATAGGAAAATGGATGGACCTGGAAAATATAATGTTGAGTGAAATAAACCAGACTCACAAGCTTGAATACCGTATGGTATCCCTCATTTAAGTGAGGCAAAATACAAACAAAAGAAAACGGTAAACAATAGATACAAAAAGGCAAAGGATCAGATCTACGCCAATAGGCAAAGGGTCCGAGGGGAAAACAAGAGTGCAAAGTGAGAGGGGAATGGGAATCCAGAGGAATAATGATGTCCTAAAAACAAGATGCTAATAACCTAAACTCAAAACAGTAACACGTACACTAGGTAGGTACCACAGTCAACTTTATGTAGTTGCATTTTAATACTGCAGCTATGTGATTGTTTACATTGCTCGTTGTTATAAGCAAAAGGCACAATGTATTATGGTCTGTAAGTTTGTGTAATGGCTTGTAAGTTTGTGTAATTTTTGGATAAATTTTAATAAAGGTCTATTTTTAAAAAGTCTATGATGTCTGAAACATAATAATCTTTAGCAGCATCTTTCCACGTCTGTACTTCTGAAGACAAAGGGATTAGGATAAAGGGGATTCCTGAGCAGGAGATTTTTTTAAAAAATCCACACTCAACAATGCGTGTGCTAGAAATTGGTTCTTCTTGGTTCTTCTTATAAGACTTATCCACGTGGGTTATACGTGGCTGTCCCAGGGTAGCGCCTAGAGTACTCAAGCCTTCTCAGTTACTTCAGGCAGTGAGAACTCCTCATTCCTAGTGCTGCACAAGCATCATTTTACCTTAGCCAAGCTGTGAAAACGATTGGGAAGCACCGCTCTACGTGATGATGGCAATTGCATGTCACTTATTCCTTTGGTCCTGCAAGATCCTTGGGAAAGACTAATCTCTAACCAGACGAGAAATGAGATCAAGGTCTTAATACCTTTAATTCGATGCTGCAGAGAGGAAGTAATTACACGACAGCTTGTTGATGAATAACAAATGGAAGAGAAATAAAAAGTCTGCTGTAGTAAAATTTCAAGTATTTGGTGTTATTTTAAGAATGATTTTGGATTTTTTTTCAAGCACCAACTTTATAGAAAGTGCCCTCCATCAGGAAAACATTTGCACATCACATGTTGATATATTAGGTTCATTAAATCTAGCAATCTCAGTACATCTTATAATGGGGTGGTTGCTTTCCTTGTTGTACACCAGAAGAGATTAGGGCTTTATTCAGCTGGAAATAAGGTATTAAAACTCCTGATTTTGAAGAGTCTTTATGTTGAAAACATAAGAGACAGTTAATAAAAGTGGCAGAGATAACATTAAAGAGCTATTTTATTAGGGCCATTCAAAATTTGTAGTACTTCGGAAATCACTGTTAAAATGTTCACAGTCATTCTTTGAAGCCTCCAAAGAAAGTATCTGTTCATTGTGTTTTTCAATAATGCTATTTACAACACTTTAAAAAGTTTATTCATAATACTACATGCCAACAAATGTAATTAATTTGTCCTGGGATGTGAAAGAATCCTTAGAAAATAGATGAAAGAAGGATATTGTTTTGAAATGGGACTCCTCGTATGTTTTCTAGGGCAGCGACTGCTTTTCCATGTCATTTAATGCTAGCCGCTATATTGAATTATGGCAGAGGTCTGCGGGGTTTCTTGTAGAACATTTTTCATGCATTATTTTTCATCTATTATTCTAGAGCCAACAAAGAAGCTCCTAAGTCATAAATCTGAACCGTATCTCCAAGAGAATCTGGCCTCTTTCTACATCTGCTTGCTGAGTTACTTTCTAAAGAAAGTTCATTATCCATAACCTCCGTCCTCTTTATTTTTCTTTCTGAGTGCCTGTGATCTCTAATAGCCTTTGTTATCCCTCATTTGTTTTTTTATCTTTTAAAAACTCTTTCTGTATTGTTTTCTGGAAGGAAAGCTACTAAAATATGTGTACAGATTTTCTCTTCCAAACAACATGCAGTATTCTGTATTATCTCATTATCTCTTCCATGTTTTGGTTTAGGAAAAGAAATGTTAGAAGGCAGAGGGTAAAAGAGTTTAAGTAATATTCTCAGCTTGTGGGTGCATGATAAGATGAACACTGAAGAAATGTATGGGTTAGTTCCTGCAGATCACAAAATATTTAAGTGTCAACCGGGATTCAAGCTCTAACTAACACAGAGGTGGCCAGGATTCAAGTAATGGCAGTAACACCGAAGTATTTTCCACTGGTTTTGGTTGTTCAGCTAAGTCCAACAGACATCAAATACCCACCATTTCAAAGAGTTATAAGAAGGACTGTAATATCTTTAACGATGTAAGAGGTATAGTCCCTGGCCTCTAGGTACTCACAGAATCACCTTTCAGTTGTTTTAGGGTCTTGCCAGGAATCCAAAGGGATTACCAACAATTAGGACTGGACAGTTTCATATCATCTAGTGGATACAATTCTGTCCATGCATTCTGTAAAATTATCCAGTTATATCAGTGAGTCTCCCTATAAGAAAGTTTCATGTTCTTAATTATTGACTATAAACTATGCAAAAGAAATAATTACTATGAACAATACTTAAAACATTCAAAAACAGCAAATACTTTGGATAATAGTTGGAGAATGTGCCATCTTGCTCCTACTTTTATTCTTTCAGAGAGTTAGTTTAATTTTATTTAAAATAATTTTATTTAAAAAACAAGACCTTTGTATTCAGTAAATAATGAAGCAGGATATGGGAATGAAGTAAAAGCCCTCTTTATCCTCCGATGCCTCATTTTCAAACCGCACATTTGACAGCGTTAGCATGTCCGTATGTATCCTTGCCCCGAATGTCTAAGCATTTTCAAATTTTTGCATGCATATATACAAAATGTGTGTCTACGTGTGATTACACGAATCTGTATGCTTTTATAAATATAAACTCATCAGTATTTCCCAGCTACAATGCTCTTCACTAAAACCGGGTGGTCAAAGCCTGCACTGGGGTAGGAACCTGTGGCTTGCGTGAACTCAGCTGTTACCACTGAAACCTCTAAAAGGTTTGCCGTTGCTGGTTTATACTAGGTGTCTTGGCTCTTCTTGTCTCTGCTGGGACTAATCAGGTGGTCTCAAGGAAGAAGAAGCTTTGGGGAGGCATTTGGGAGGTTGTATCAACAAATATGCAAGCATTCACTATTTTAACCATCTGCTTTTCCATAGCTGTGCCTGAAAGGTGACTACCGGCCCTAATTTCAATCATGTGAAAGCTCATGATTTCCCTCCCACTTGCACAGCGTGTGCCCTTCGTGCTAGTCGAGTTCTCGGAGGAGGAAGATCACAGTCACCTGTGTTGTCTCTTCTACGTCTACATCCCTTTCATATTTTCAAAGTCAGCCCCGTGGGGTATGCCCTAAGTACTGTACTCGAATTCATGAAGGTCTCGTGTGACAACGATGAAGCAGAGAGAGTTTCCTTCCGGGGCATCCCTTTCAGGGTGCCCCTGTGGCACGATCGCCTGCAGTTGGTAGTGGAGCGGTCCTGTACCCTGGTTGTCCTCATGCTGATGCTCCCAGTGACCCCAACCCCAGAGCCTAAAGCCGTCAGTCTCCGCGTCAAGAACACATCCTGTTGCTTCATAATTATTGTACTCTTCCCGTCTCATTTTTACCGAATGTT
Source organism: Hystrix cristata (assembly GCA_004026905.1). NCBI lineage: Eukaryota > Metazoa > Chordata > Mammalia > Rodentia > Hystricidae > Hystrix > Hystrix cristata. The sequence goes on along the minus strand of PVJO010011428.1, from coordinate 7,761 downwards.
AGCACCATATTTTTGTGGGACAGTAAATGAAAGTGGTTTGTTTATATGTCTACCTAGGATATTGCACACAAATGTCTTTCAGCAATGTTTGTGCATTATTCTTTTGGACCTTTCAGCAGTGCTGGTAAAGATGCATTTATGCATTATCATAAAACATTCAGAGTACTTCTTTGTTAGATTCTCAAATTCTATGAAGTTGTGAAAATAGAAGATGGCTACATTCCCTCCAATTGTCACTGCTGACTCCGGTCATGATGCCTCTTTTTTCACATACAGAGCCTACCTCCTGCAAAGAGAAGGTGCAGCAACCTTTATTTAGTATGTTCCAGTTGCAATCAATTGTCTGCATTTCACTGGAATCTCTTCTCATTATTTCTGTCTGAGGATGCAGGCCAATTGACATTTATTATTTCCTGCTGAGTTCTTTGCCAGGTGCTTTACATATTACCTCATTTGATCCAAACTTTCTCCAAGCGATATGTTTATTTTTGACTTTAGAGGAAAGAACGGTAAGAGTTGGAAAAGTAATTGTCCCAGCTTCACATAAATGCTGGCCTCACAATTTCAACGTAGAATGTGTCTCTGAAGCCCTTGGTTGTTTTTGTTGTAGGATAGGAAGTCCATCTAAACTGAACTTTTAAAGGATCAAGTGATATAAATAAGCATGTTTTCAAAACTATGAAGTCCTGTTCACACACGTAATTTCTATTGCATGTTTTATTGTCCCTAATGTCTACGCTTAGCAAATTGGTGTGTGGTCAAGGCTCTCGGTGGTAATGGTGATAATGGAGCTTAAAAAATTACGTGCAACAAAGCCAATGAGTTGTTAAGGAATTAAAATCTAGCCTTAACTCTTTGCTTTTAAAGTCATAACTACCTAAAAGAAACATGCTCTTAGCAGAAAGTTATTAAATATGAACCTGCAGTAGTAAAAGCATCCCCAAGAACCTAACAGGTTTATCACCTAAAATTAGAAATAAAATCTCGTGTAGCGTTGAGTCTTGTACGGCATCCGAGGTGAAACTGTGAGACCTCCCTGGAATTTGAAGTTACCTTGCGGTTCCTTCCCGCCAGGTGTTCCAGATCGCCTACGTGATCGTGAAAGCAGCGAACTCCCCTCGGCCTGGAAACTGGATCTTGGAGCGCTCGCTGGATAATGTGGAGTACCAGCCCTGGCAGTACCACGCTGTGACTGACTCGGAGTGCCTGACCCGCTACGGTATTTATCCCCGCACCGGTCCACCCTCTTACGCCAAAGACGACGAGGTCATCTGCACTTCCTTCTATTCCAAGATCCACCCTTTAGAAAATGGAGAGGTAAGATGAGAAAACTCACCACCTAAGTACATTTAATATGGCAAAATAGGCCTGACAGAAAGATTGAATATATCTGTAATTAATGTCAGAGGGATTTAAAAATGGAATTTAGCAGAAGTACATTTAAATGAGTTATTAAATGAGAAGAAAAACCCCTAGTGATTAGAATGTTAACTACCTTCATATGTCTCCTATCTCCAGTAAAGATCAGAGAGGAGGAAACGGGTTTAAATTGGAAAGTCAGCGATTAGTTTTACATAGAAAGGGACTTTCGTGACAGTGAGGGTTGCTGTGATTAAAGAGGGCTGGAGACTGTAGAGAAATCTGTGCATTTGTGTACATTTTGCTCTCAAGGTGGAGAGGAGAGAGAAGTGTTTGCGAAGACATAAAATCCACATGAAGGGACCAAATAAAAAGAAAGCGTCGATCGTGGATATATATCTACTGTGATGGATGGTGTGGGACTTGGGCCCTCTTTTGGGACCTTCCAGAATAGTAATGCCCTGCGCTTCTTAGGTTCTCGGTTATGGACAAGACCAGCCACATGTTGATCCAAAGTGTCCCTCCATTTCTTTGCCCCTCCCCCTCTCTTGTTCCCCTTCCCATTTGAACAATTTCGTCCCTTTCCCAGTAGAATACATTTCAGTTCTTATTTATACTTTCATTTTCTCACACCAGAGAAACAATGCAGTATTTAAACGTGTGTGTCTGATCTATTTCACAAGAGTATAGAAGGAAAAATGAAAATAAAGCTTTTGTAAATAAGGAAGGCAAGAGGGGTTGAAGGGAGGGGAGGGGAACAGTAAAAAAAACAAATAGTAAGATGTATCTTGTACAGGTACAAATTGCCTATACTGAATGTTATCATTATGTATATCTAAAAGGTATTGTTCTGTTACCTTGTACTTTTGGGGGTGGTGCTGGGGATAGAACTCAAGGCCTTGTACTTGCTATGCAAGTGCTCTGCCACTTGAGCTAAATCCCCAGCCCCTCCTATACTGTTTTCTATCCTTTAGTTAAGGTTTTAGATGTATCCGTTAGTTTTTAACAACAGATTGAAACCATGACTTCTTATTATCTTTGTGTCCTTGATCAAATTACAGAATTCTCTATGGCTTCGCTTTATCCTCCATAAACTGGGAAATTAATACTTCCCAGTTTATATTTATTTTATTTATGTTTATTATCTTATATAAAGGATTGTCAAGATGAATACATGAATTATATTTAAAACATTAAACCATCCTAATGTCTATGCTAAGTACTCTCTAAGCATTAACTATTTTTATTATCACTTCTATAATAATAATAATAATGACAACAGTAACTACTGTACTTGTCTTCTCTCAAATATCTAAATCTTGATTTAGGGATTCTTGAATTCTCTAATTTCTCTTTATTATATCTTTCTAACTTATCTCACCTTCCTTATGTGGGTTGTCTCCTTTCATCCTACCTACTTAAACACATGTGCCTCAACTAACCAGAGTGTTATGCCCTGATTATAATCGTTAGGTTATATCACAAGTTGAAAAAAATCATAGTTGAAAGTATATTTAATATACACAGACTTCTGAGCACTAGGGCTTGGCCCAGTGCACCTCAGACCTGCTCACAGTGCTGAGCCCACTGATGGGTAAAATTAACGCAAAGCCCCTTTACAGTGAAGTGGTGGCTACCTCATGTAATCGATTGAATAGTGAACTAAAAGTGAAAAATAAAAGGCCATATGACTCAAGGAGACACAGATGGGCACTTTGTGGATATAACGCGAGGTGACAAAGCAGAACACAACAAGCAGATGCGCGTACTGATGGCACAGGGCACGGCAGAGTGGCGCCTTTCCCAGGAGTAGTGCAGCTAGCTGGATCTGCAGCTCACTGTCCCGCCTGGTGTTGTGAGGCTTACACCACGCGGAGTAGCCCAGGAAGACATCCAAATCCGTAATTTGAAGTACGTTTCTACCAAATGCATGTTGGTTTCTCAACATTGTAAAGTTAAACAAAACCCCAAGTTGAACCCTGCTAAGTTGAAGACTGTACTCCTGGCTGGTACTCTTTCCTGGCCCAGCATCTAAAGCTAGTACCATCTTTCCTTTTTTGTGTTACTGTAGAATGAACCTAAGGCCCTTGCACTGAGCTACATCCCAGGCACCATTCTTTTCTTTTATTTTTTTCTTTAATTTTGGGGGCAGAGCATCACTAAGTTGCTAAATTGTCCATGCTGGGCTTGAGCTTGCCATCCTCCTGCCTCAGCTTCCCAAGAGCTGAGATTGCAGTGGCCACCAGCATCTTTTATATTCACATTTTCAGGAAACTCACATTCACATTCCGTCCTGCCCTCCCCACCCCGAGTCAATCTGGAGAGAACTCCTTAATGTTTCTGGCAGGAAGTTAGCTTTTCGACATAAATCTATCAGACTCCCTCTTGGCAGTATTATTCTGTGTCTGTTTAGCAATGCTTCACTCATATTTCTAAATTCTATGTTCAAAAATACAAGTTTTGGGGAAAAATACTCCAAATGATGCTCTCAGCAAGAGATCTCAATCTGCCAAATGATAGGAGTCAAATGCAGAAAGTCAGACAGCTGTGCAGCCTGCCTGTGACCCGAGGCAGCCAATTCCTGGGCAGTTCGGCCTGAGGATACACAAGTAGGGGAGTGCATAGAGAATGTATGTGTGTGAATAATTTTTAATTATTTTTCTCCTGCATCTGGTGTTTAGGTAGTACTAATAATTATATTTTAAAGTGATTATTTACCATTTAACAAATGCTCCAATTCAGAAAGTGGCTGAGCCCTGTAAGCAATCTGGAGGTAGAAATGCCATGCTCAGATTGGTGCCAATCCCTGGCCATGCATCATGTTCCTCATTTAGTGCTGTCTCCCCTTCCTTAGACCGTGTCCCTCTTCCAGTGTGGGACAGACAGACGTGTCCTTTTGCTATTTCTTTCTTTAACTGGCTATGTTCCTTTCATTCCTGCACAATACTCACTAAGAACTACTCAGTGATGGCCACTCTTCAGAAAAACTCAGTTTGTTTGTTCGTTTGTTTGTTTTTTCTGTGACAGGTCCCTTAAGTCTATTTCTTATAGTGGAGAGGCCAAAGTAAGCAACAGATGCAAAATATTTTAAATAAAATGACATAATTTAATAAGACTAATAATTAAACTCAAGCTCTCCATGACTCTTCACTCATTTTATATCGTTGGCCTTTTAGAGTACGCAGGCTTAATGAAGGCAGATCATGCTATCGGATGTTTTAGTTCACTTGGTAATAGCTGAAATAAGAATACAGGTCCCCTGATTGGGCAGATGCCATTTCCTTTTCTAGTTTGGGTTTTGTGCGATTTGATGTATCTGCAGAGTGATGCCTTTCGTCAGTTCATGAAATAACTCAACCAGTGGCTCCCTACATATTGGTTCTTCTCTATTCTCTTGTCCTCTACAATTCTAATTAAAAATAATTTGGATCTTCTTGCTGCAAATAACTATGCATCTTACACTCTATTCTGTAGTTTCTATTCTTTCATTTCTGTGTGTGTGTGTGTGTGTGTGTGTGTGTATATTTTTTTTTTTTTTCAGTGCTGGGGATTGAACTCAGGGTCTTGCACTTGCTGGGCAAATGCTCTACCACTGAGCTAAATCCCCAACCCCATTTTTCTGTATATTAATTCTAGGATTTTTTTTTTCTGGTATACCTCTAATATAAAATCTATTCAAAAAACTCACAATATTCTGATTTTATGTATTATATTCTTCAGTTTCTAAAACTGTTAATTTTCATATAGATGTTTAGCAGTTTTATTCTTATATTGAAATTGTGTATTAAATTTTCATTTTAATAATATAATTTACATCAAAACTTTCCATATTTTATTTTTTATCTTCTTGGGCATAAAGTAACAATTATTGAAGAGATTTTTTTGTTTGATAATTCTAATACCTGGCCTTTATATGCATATTTTTATTGCCTGTTTCATTTGCTGATTCTTTCTGATGTTGTCTTATATCTTCATGTGCCTGATTCCTGTGTATAACAGAAGTTATATTTCAAAAAGTGTGTGTGGAAATAATGGAAGGGCTAGGATATTATCTTCGTCTGGAAGGTTTTCTGATGCCTCTTCTACCCCACGGCAATCTGCATACTCTTAAAACAGTTTAGGGATTTAAATCTCTGGGACACTCAGCTGGCTTCACGCTCTCCTGTAACCCGATGGCAGCTGCTTTAAGTCCACTTTTTTCATTCCCAGGCCTCCCGTCTTTGGAGTCCAAGCCAACATGTGTGGGATTTAAAGTTCCATCCCTACAAGACCCAGAGCCCAACTTTTGTCCTCTAAATACAGCAAGGACGTCAAAAGCACGGCCCAGTCTCACAGCCATGTATTTTTGATAGGAAAAAGCTTGTGGGACCAAAGCTGTCACAATGTACCAATCACCTCTCTAGACAGCTTCTCCTTGACATTGAGAAGGTTATTTCTCAACCTCTTGATAGCTCTCAGGTGGCTTTAAACAGATGTTTTAATATATTTTATTCAGTCTGTCTTTGTGTTACCATTGAGAGTATTGGCCCTAATTATATAAGCTACTATAAACAGAAGCAATGTCATTAATGCATATTTAAAAATACTTTTTACTTTGGAGTCATGTTAAATTAACATGACTGTGAGTACAGGGAAACTTCATGTCTCTTCCCCCTGCTATCCTAAGGAAAATATCTTACACAGTGCATTTGTCAAAATTAAGATGTTAACATTGGTACATTGCTATTAACTAAGCAGCAAATTTTATTCAGATTCCATGTTTCACCATTAATGGCTTTTTCCTTTCCTGGGACCCAAGTCAGGGTACTACACTGCATCTAGTCGGTGTGCTCCCATTGCCTCTCACCTATGGCAGTTTTAAGAAGTATGTTAAGAGCTATTTAAAAGATATTTTATAGGCTACGACACCGTTTGAGTCTGCTTCCTGTTTTCATTTAATTAGATTGAGCTTCTGGGTTTGGGAGAAGAAAACCATGGCGCGAGCAGATTTCTCATAGTATCGCCTATTTTTGTATGTGTGTCATGTATGTCTTTTGTATACTGTATTTCTTTTATTGGTTGATAAGTATTATTACACTTCCAGAGAAGTTTTTAGTTTGGACAAAAGTATTTAAATATTCATAGTGTATATTTTTGACTGAGCACAGGATAATTATTTTCTTCCAGCCCTTCAGAATATTCTTTAAAAATAAATGTAAGTAGTAAATAAGGAAAGAGTATATTTAAGGCCTACACATGAAATAAGACATCACGAGATAAACATGTCTTAATTATGACACACTAAAGTTAAATAACTGTATTTTTATTTTATGGAAAGAACTTCAATAGAAAGTAGTCTTCTTGTGACTAATACCGGCTCTACTCAGTCTCTAAATTTTATTACCTTCTCACTTGCCTGGAGAATTTTGGAGATGTTTGCCCAAATTTTTAACACATTTTAAAGTATTATATTTTAAGTGAAAAATGCATCTTTAGATCTGAAAGATTCTTTAGATAAATTTTTCAGTTATCTAATGAAGGAAAACCCAGTTCTCAGCTTGTACCTCTGTGTCCAGAGCGCATTCTCTCTCTGTGGCTCTGCTGGGGAGGGTGAGGCTTTCCCCAAATGTCAAGCTTTTCCTCCTGGCCCTTCATCTTTCCTGCATCATCTCACTTATTTTCTTGCACTTTGCTACCCCAGCCACCCCGGACTCAACACCCTTCTTGGTCTGGCTCAATCCTTCCCAGCTCTCCAACCCACAGGACTTTCAAGAGATCAACAAATGCTCGTCATGTGGATTTACAGAAGGGTACCTTAGGACACATACCCAGTTCCCAAGATAAAAAAGTTCAACTACTACAAGAAAGGGATTAACATTGCAATCTTTCATCTGGGCCTTGCACCCAAAAGAAGAGGCGCAGCTCACCTGGACTAGGGGATAATTGTAGAGCATCACATCTCAGGGCCTGGCAAAGGGGGGATAATGGAGAATGGTGAGTGATAACCGTGTGTGTTGTCATCCAAGCTGCAAACAGCAGGAGGCTTTGAGCGAAAGTCTTGAAGAAGTTTCATTTTAGAAGGGCAATTTTGTCTCATCAGTGCCAAGACTGCTCAGCAGAGACCTGCTTTCCCCTGCTTTGAGACAATGATCCTGAGCTCCCTGATAGAGCTGCAGGGTGTGAAGGAACAGACCCCAGGCAGCCTCCGTTGCTCTGAGGCCGGCCACAGGGAAGCTTCTGTGGCACAGTGACATAGACGTGGCTCTCCATTAGTGCCACAGGAACCAACTCCAGCTATGGCCTCTGCCACGACCCAAGAGTGGCCTCAGCCACAAGCAATGGCCTCAGATGCTATTAGGAAATTTACCAAAGGCTGCCACTTAGAGGCGCCACTGAGAAATCGACTTTTCTTAAAAATCACCT